>JASSUY010035193.1:7100-26448 GCA_032466535.1 Forpus xanthops | reverse complement strand
GATATTGCATTTCACCTGGTGATATGAGATCTTTTTTATCTAGAATGAAAGTGTTGCTATGTGTGAGGCTTCCTCATATTTAGGTTAGAAGAATTGGATTGTGTTAAAGCAAATGTGAAGGAGTACTCTGGCAACCTGAGACATGCATGTAGGGCGATACAGCTTGTGTGCATTAAACTATGAAAGGGAGGATTGACTTTATTAAATGGCCAGTAAATCTTAAAGAAATAAATTTAATCTCTATAACAGGACTTTGTTGCTAACTTTCCATATGGAATTACTAGTAGTAAGAGAGGTTATGCTGATTAAATCAAGATCATTTTATAAACACTGATATTGACTGTCAGAGAAAGCTTTTGATGCTTTGCATCTTACAATGTTGCTTCAATCCTGAATGACCCTAACACAAGCAGTAATCCATTTCCCTTGTTCTCTCTTGTTTTTCCTTTATTTTCAGAAAAAAAAATATACAATTTAGGATATTTTTTTATTTGCCCTCTCAGGTACATCAATTATCAAGGTCCCTTTTAATATTGCTGTGCTCATTCAAACATTTTTTCCCCTACTGCAATCTGTTCAATGAGACAGTGTTAGTAGTTATTCAACTTTATAATTACTGTGAATATGATGAATAATTACATTGCATAATGTTTCATTTTCAGTAATACTAAAGGCTAACTCATGGATGCTATTATATCCCATTTAAATTGTTGTCACTTCTGGCTACCTATCTCTCTCATGGTGCATTTTGCACAGAAACCTAGAGTAGTTTGCATGCCAGACTTTTCTGTAGGTCAAGCAAAATGAATTACAATTTCATATTTCCTGGTAATGCAGGTGACATTTTCCTCGATAAAATAAACTATAGCTATTCCTTGCCAATTGAAAGTAGGTGTGAGCAAGTTTTTTTTAAGAACTGGATCATGCTCTTTAGTAGTGAGCATCATGTAGTCAGTCATTTGTAATGCACTTTCTGTGATAATCTACTAAGTATCTCAACAACTGTTCATGTGCATACTACAGATCTCTAGTTAAAAGTCAGAGATGGACCACCTTGTCTGAGAAAGGCAGCCTCAGTGGTGGGTACAGATAAAATGAAGCACACTGTGCAAGAAATATGAGGATGCTAATTAATGTAATTGCTTACTGCATGAACATTGTGTCACTCAGAGCTATAGATATTTTTCATTTACATTGGCTTAGAGTATTTTTCCAATAGACTAAAGGCCTGATCTTGTTTTTACTATTCTCTCTATTGGACCACACAAACCTATTGCTCACAAAGTCTGACAAACTGAGATGGGAAGTGCATACCCCACTCTGAGCTCCATGAACATCATCATAAATGTCATTTTTTAATATATATATATATAACCTTTCCTGTATGCAGGATAACTTCTTCTACTTCAAGTGGTGTCAGTACAGTTTTAGTAAAACAAAACTCCTGGGGAATATTTGAGGAAGACAGAAGTTTCATCTCAGGCAGGCATGCATCCTTGTAAGAAATTAAGGACTTTGAAAGCGACTTCCCAAAACTGCAGGGTGGAGAGCCCTGGGATTTCAGCCCTGCTTCCAGTGTTGGCCAAGCAAAAGGGATTGGTTTTGTGTATTCTTCTGTTGACTCTGTAGTATTTTATCTCTCCCTACACAGACACCAGGTTTCAGTGGGAGGAATGAGGAACAGGAAACAAGGGTTGAAACCCAAATGGGCTGAAGAAAGCAATTCCTGGGTCCATGCTGTAACCCCCTGCATGCTAATATGCAAAACCAGAGAATAATTTATTTCTCATTATACAGCTGTGAGGAGAATTATGGATGAATTCAGTGGTGTCTGAAACTGCAGGAGATGTGTTTATGGGGCCAGCTCTTTCAGAGCTGTGGTACCTTTATATGCCTGTCTGTTAATATCACAGCGAAGGTTAAGCAAGTCATAGATTTGAATGCCGGTGCTCCAGTGTTTAGGGTTAGACCTCATATAGGAACATTTGGTACAAAAGAGAGGTAATGAATGAGTTTAGAACTACATCATGCTGGAAAACTGGTGTTTAAAATCACTCTGAGATCCAGGAGTGATTTGTCTTGCCTACAGACAGTTGCCTTCACTTGCTCAGCTGAAATCCATCTCAATTCACTCTACCCAGGTTTTATAAGCAGTGGGGTTTTGATTCTAAAACCCATTCAATGAACAGTCAGCCACAGATTTGCATGTACTTCTTTTCTCTAATATTTTTTCATATAACATCATTTTCTTCTTAGAGCCTGTGTAAAAGGAGTGGTTTATTTGTTTAATTCTGATTTACAGTATTCAAAAGCATTTAGCAATCAGCAGTGAACGAGTAAGTTTATTCTTGTTTACTTCAAGAACTTAGTATAAATTCCTTTCAAAAGCTTGTTTATAGAACTCTTAGAGTTTTCAGAAGATAGTCCCATTTTTCACTATTTGCTGTGACGGATTTTCCTGCCCTGCAGTTTTATTAAACAAAAATGGGATACCTCCTTAAAACAGCAGAATCAAAGAGAATAAAATCCATAGGGGACACTTATCTTTCAAAAAAGAAGATAAATTACTCCTCTACCATTCAGTTGTCTGAGGATAACTTCTATACACCCACAGAGTCCCTTGAACACCTTCATGTGGTTGTTTAGGAGTTTTCATTAGGGGATAAATAGAATTAGAGTGCATCATTTATAGGAACCATTTAAGTGTCATCAAAGGTAAAATTATGATCATAATAAAGAAAATGTAACTCCCCTGGAATGGCATTACCAATTGGTTTCTCTGCACACATATCATAAGAATGACCCTGCATAGCTTCTAAATGCGGTTATGGTAAAGACAACATCCCTGAAGTTACATGTCAGCATTTGCCATGTTAGCTGCAATTTGAGGCAATGCCTGGAGGAGGTAAATAATATGTCATCCCAGTTGTACTCTGTGCTGCTCTGGAATAAGAACATCGTTACCTGCCACCATCAGTCCACAGTTCCCAGCATGTTAAGGCTGTCATTAATACAGCTTCTTTTGAAATTCTGAAAACTTTAATATGTTGCCATGACAAGGTCTCTCTGTATTTAAGCAGGCATTTTAAAGTGCATTGGCATGTTTAGTGAGTCAGTAACATGTTTGTCAGTGATAAGCAGCAACCCTCCTCCCATGAGTGGGTGCCTTCCTCAGCATCACAGGTTTAAGATGTGCTCATAGTGAAAAAATGCTGTGTTTCAGGTCTAAGTATTTGCTAACAATAGCTTTCCAACTACAAACAGGGTAGCCCACCTACGTTTATCCACTAGATAACCTAAGGTGGCAATGGGATATTGAACAGTTTATAAAAGACATGAGCAGCCTCCATTGATTCCAGTGGCTCTCTGAATCCCCAGTATCTTTGCTTCAACGCTTTAAAAGCAACCGCAGCAGGGGAACATGTGACAATGTGTCTGTCGTCTTAGCTGACAGCAAAACACATTAAAATACAAATTGATGGCCTTCTTTTAAGCAGGTTACAAGCTCAGGCTGACCTGTCTATAAATAATCTAGAGGATATAATTTAATCTCTGCAATGGATTCAGTGTGTTTCTCCTACATTTGGGGGAAATATATCTTACTACTCAGTGTATTCAGATACCACTGAACAAAGTCTTCAGATTTTTCATCATAGAAGCATAAGAAAGCACCTTTGTTGAGGAAAAATAGTTAAGCAAAAACTTTATTCCAAAGTGTTCTGTGAAGTAAGTACATGATACTGGAAATTAAGTGGGGGCTAAAGTATTTGCTTAAGTCTTGGGACATGCTGCTAAGAGGCATTCCCTGATTTTTGTATCTCAAGTAAGAGAGTGATGGAGTTAATCTGGGGACTTAATGAGCACTGACCTACAATTCACAGGATGCTCCTCTACACCAGCTCCCTTTGTGGACACTTTCAACACACAGTTTATGTAAGCTAGTTTGCCACTTTCCTGTATTTGTAACCCTCCTTATTTAAAATAGCTTCCCTTTGAAGGTGAACATGTATTTTAATCTTTAAATGCTATCTTCTTGATCCTGTGTAAGACTTCCTTCACTCCAAATGCTGAATGTGCTTGGACTGCAGATGGGGGTTGGGAATAGATCATCTGCCTATAGCATTTGGATGAATTTAGCTCTTTGTGCCAGAAATATTGTAAATTCTCATAGAAAGTCTAGAAGTGAAACACTTAGGCTGGAAGCCAATGAAACCACAACTGTAGGGGGAAGAAAGGAAAAAAACTACAAATATGTAGGGTATGGAGTGGCAAAGTATTAAATTATCCTATTAATTATCAATGCCTTTAGACATAGATGTATTTAAAAACTGGTTAACTTGCTTTGTTGGGATCTTTGTAACAGAACTCACTGGTGTATGACAGTGAGCTCCAAAAGTGCTTTCCCAGATTTAGGTGGGAAAGTACTTAGAACAATAAGTTTTTCCTGTTGAATGTAGTGATTTAATACCTGAAATCCACTACCTCTTCTATTATTTTGTCAAAGCTGCCTGTTTTAATCTAAAGTGGAAGACTTTTTCAGTGTGTTAAATAATGTTTTTTTTCTAACAGAACTAAACCAGCTACTGTGTATTTCACTTGTATCCTCTCTTCTGCTTACTCATAAGTGGCCTGATCTCAATCCCACTGAAATCGCTGAGATTTCTGATATTCAGTAAAATCAGTACAGGTTCATGCCTGCCAACAGTTTCCACTACTCTCCAGACACAGGTTTATCAGGTTTATCCGTGTAGTGGAGCAAGGAGAGGTGTATAAGTACTCTTGTTATTAGCACCATCCAACTATAGTGAAGAGCACAGCTTTCCTAAACTGGAGGGTGCTTTGCCTACTGTTGTTTTCTGCCTAATCAGCCTCTCTACTGGCAGGATTATTGCTAATGGGCTAGAACTCTGAAATTGTACATCTTCATTCTAGGTGTTACGAGGATTTCATTAAAACCATCTGGTTTGACTTGTCATTTGAGCAGAACTGGTGGAGAAATTAGTCCTTGTTGACTCCCAGAGGTGTTTCTTTAATATTACCCCTTCCTATGCAGTAGCCCTAGTATTCATTCTGAACTGCAAAGTTCAGAGGACTAGGACTTTCATAGCTGAACTTCTTTTAAAATAAAAGGCCTGTAGCTTCAACTTGAAGGAGAAGCATGTCATTCTAGACTAAAAGTAATCTCCTTTTGTTACATACAGGATCACCTACAAAACAATATAAAATGGATGCAGAAAACCTCAAAATTAGCCACCAAAATATGTTTGTAAGGAATTCTACTGATTCATCTGTAGTTTAAAATTCGGAAATAAAAGCATTTTATTTGAGCATCCTTCCTCAAAGACACTTCACTTTATTTTTTCCAAAGGTACTGATGTGATGCCTCCATTTTAGCTTAATCTTTTGGGTCAAAAAAATGAACATATGAAGTCAGTGGAAGAATCTGTCTTTTTCTGGCTCATTTCAAAGTGTGAAGTAGCTATGGGACTGAGTTATGAACATTGTCTAGACCTGGGGCTGGAATACAAAAATAATGAGATCGATGAGGCAAGAAAGAGCTCAGGAAATGTGTCCCATTTTCACCTTGCACAAAGCAGTTCCATTGCTGGCCGCAGGTGGAAGAGGCAGACTTTATTTTCATATGAATATCCATATCTTGCCCAGTCTTTAGCTGACACTAGCAGAGTACTGTCATTTCAACCAGGAAAGCAGAATGATAGTTCATATAATAGCCTACTAATTGTGTAATTATTGGCTTGAACACTATTGTACTTAGGCACACTGTCTTTTCTAGGTAACGTTTCGGACAAGAATCTACCACTGTAACATTAACAGCCAAGGCGTCATCTGCCTGGATATTTTAAAAGACAACTGGAGTCCAGCATTAACCATTTCTAAAGTCCTCCTCTCCATCTGCTCCCTCCTCACAGACTGCAACCCGGGTAAGTCCCCTGCACAGCCATGCAGGACTCCTGCTGCATGGCACTCAGATAACGTGGCCTTCATTCATCTCACCCTGCGGCTCTGGCCTCCAGTACAGCACCTTTCCTTCTGCTAGGCAGCCAGAGAGGGCTGGAGGTGGAGGAGTTGATACACCCTACCTGCCTGCTGGTTTGGGGTTAGGGCTGGGCACTCGTCATTGGTCTGCAGGACTGTAGTAATTCAGTGATGGAGCTAGAAGAGCTACAAACTCAGCCCTGAAAACAAGGGGGATTAGTTTTTTACTTTCCATCATCCATTTAAAACCAGTGGTCAGCTGTGCCACAGGTAGTCCTTGCTGCTTCTCTAACCCACCCCTTATTCACACCGCCGAAGAGAAATACGTCTTGGTTTCCAAAGTCAACAGAGCCTTGGGCAGCATGTTCTAGTGTGAGGTGTCCCTGCCCATGGCAGGGGGGTTGGAACTAGATAATCTTAAGGTCCTTTACAAGCCAAACCATTCTATGATCATACGTGTCTTCTAAAGATGAGAAAAACACCATATTTCACACTATATTACAGATAATGAAAATGAACTTGCTGGAAAAATAAAACCTCTCCTTGAGATCTGATTTTTTCTAGAAGACAGATTTATACTGATACAAGTACGCTCACCAATGAGTATGTTCTAGTATGTTCCAGGAGCTTTTAGAAGGGGAAAAATAAATGTGAAACACATGAATCAGTGAAAGGCCTCAGTAATGCAGAATATGTTATTGGGTTGTTGTCTTTTAAACTCCTTGAAACTTTAATTGGCATGTTGCTCTTTATTAATAGATTAGTACATCACCATAAATACACAGAAAGCAGTGAAGATGCACACCATCGATTCAGTATATATAAGTTGCTGCAGTATACCTGTGTGATTCCCCTGTATTAAATCCATGTTTCAGCTTTATTTTCAAGCTTTTGTTTGGTAGCTTGTCTGGAATAAGTGGTTTGTTTTCTTTTTCAGCTGACCCCCTGGTTGGAAGTATTGCCACTCAGTATATGACTAACAGAGCAGAGCATGACAGAATGGCCAGACAATGGACCAAAAGATACGCTACATAAATAACATTTTAGTGAAACTCTTACATTATTTGTCTCTGATGGAAAGAGCTGCTTATGATTTTGAAGGGGTGGGGGGAGGGAGGGTGCTGGTAAAGAGTAGGGTATTTCTATAACAGATTTTATTCAGTCTTTTATTTCCTAAGATTTTGTTGTTGTAACTTAAGGTATCTTGCTACAGTAGACAGCTAGGATTGGGAATAGCATATTTTAAGACTGTAATTAGTTCAGCAATATTAGCTCACATATAGTACCAAGGAGAATGTAAACTTCTTAGACTTCTTTGGTTTTCAGTTTGCTTGCAATATGTAAAAGATTAAAACAGCTTAATTTTGTACAGGTACATATGTTGACATTTATGTAAAAGTCCTTTCAAGACTCTACACACTGTTTTTGCCTTTTGTTTAGGTTTGGGGGGGTTATTACATTTCTGGGTTGGGTTTGGGTTTTGCATTTTTTTTTTCCCTCTTTTTTTTTTCTTTGTAAAAAGATATTGGGATTGTTTTCCCCTATGGAGGGCACATTGGTATTTAACAATCCTTATTAAAGACTGTCATCTCATGATCTGTGATACTGAGAGGTGGATGTATGGCCTCATATATGAAATGAGAAGTTGTTAGTGTATTATTTTATAAGCCAATCTATCTTTGTGAAAAGAATAAAGGTCTTAATCAGGACTTACGGTAACCTGTAGTGAAATACCTTAAGCTGTTTAATTGTAAGGCGTGGAATAGGAGTCACTCAGTGGATTGGTTGTATGTTGTGGGCTACTTAAGTCTGCATTTGTTACTGTGCTAATAAAAAGATGTTAAAAAGAAGAGGACAAGATTTCTGCTTAGTACCTTGGTTTGTCATTTTTCCAGAACAGCATCTCCCAGTATGCTTGAGGATTATCATATGGAATTATAGCCTGTCAGAGGTGTTAAGGGAGCAGTATTGGTTCAGTGCTGTGTTCCCTCGGCATGCCTTTTGCAGCCCCGGTGTCCCTGGAGCTACCATGACCTTCACATTAGGATTAGGCATGCCAAAATGCCATTCAGATGAGGTTTAGGGTTCAGTGAGCCACAAAGACTACAGCTCCAGGTGGAGGCGACCTCACCCTCAATTCCAAGATGCTGTTCAGATTAGGACTGGGGTTCAGAAGAAGAGAATATCTTTGTTTTTACCTGGTCTGGTGGAAGGTGTCCCTGCCTGTGGCACAGAGGTTGGAAATATATGAACTTTTAAGGTCCCTTCCAACCCAAACCATTCTGTGTTTTTCTGATGGAGTGGTCTGTTCCCACTTGAAAGAGAAGGAATCACGTCCTTTAAAACCGGCAGAAGACATCTTAAAAGAGAATAAAGGAGACTTAATCTGTAGATCCTTTGACTGCTTAACAAAGATTATCTCCTAGAGACATGGTGTTTATGCTACAGTGTGTAGCAACAGTGCAGTTAGTTGTGGATATTGCATTTTTGACCAGTCCTTTAAAGTAAAGGCTGGAAGTGCAGATGCCTTTTCACATGGCTAGTACTTCACCTTGTGACATTCTTCTGAGTGCTGTGGGGTCATATGCACTTTCAGATTTGTTTTGGTATTTTATAGTAAATTCTTTATATGTTTCCCTTCCTATCTATATACATTCAAATCTAATTCTGTCCAAAGTAATCTGTAATTAGAAATAACCTTCCTTTGCTAGGTGGTTTGGGCAGTAGTATGTAAACCTCTGTTGAACTGTGGTTCTTTGACACCAGGTGTGTTTTGGTGCATGAGATCCCTCAGCTGCTTGGCTCAGCCTAGCAAAATTGCTGGTACATTGTTACATCAGAGCAGGAGCATCTCTGGTAACAGTGTCCTCTCCTTCACTGAATGAAGAAGTAAATGGCTTCATCTCGGTAGGTTTTTGTGAACTCCTTGCTTTGTGCTACCAGGACGTGCTAAATTAGCTGTTGTAGCTGACCCTGGGGAGGGAGCTGCTTTGGGGTGACTGATCAGCACAGTGCTTATTCAGCAGGACAGAAGTTTAACAGCAACGGAGAAAAATGATTCAATTTACTGATTTTTCTTTTGTATAGTAATTTTTCTCCATTATCCTTTGAAGGGACTGTCTAGCTTTGTAGTGGGTAAGTGATCCCAGTGATCTAGGACAGGTTTTGAGTCAGCGGAATAGTAAGAACAAAATACATGTTCTGCCCTTTAGCTACTACATTACATTCTGTAGTTTACTTATTAATCCTATGTAAAACTACTACAGTGAGTTTTATTTTTACTCAGTACCAGCCACTGTGTGTGGATTGCAGAGGAGATGATACATTCTCCACCACGTATCAATAAAATATTATGGTATTTAGAAAGGAAAATTGATTTGGGTACTTAAAAAGCAACAGAATAAGCCTATGAAAGAAAACAGTGGGTGGTGGTTGTTTATGTGAACGCCCAAAATGATTTATACTTGTTTTTATGAATTTAACCAAATCAAAGATAACATTTGCCTCTTTGTAACCTCTTTGGAAAAATGGCCTTTGCCATTCAGACCATCCCTTTTCCTCTTGCCTTTCCTAACACATTGTCAAGTCCTGAGTGTCCAGGGGAGCGAGTGACCCAGCTGATCTTGTACAGTACAGCTTTGGCAGAGTACAGGTGACATCAGTCTTGGCAGCGGAATTGGCACCGAGTCTGTGGGATGCAGAACTGGACAGGAACCAGTCATCTTCATTACTTCCATCTCCACACATTTTAAGTCAGTTCTTGTCAACTTGCACTCCACTGGTTCAAGAATCGGCTTCAGTGACAATATGCAATTAGCAGAGGTCTTAGCTTATTTTGGTTGATCAAAGCTGAATTGAGCTCCTTCTAGAAGAGGGATTCTACAGAGCTGAAGAGGAGGAACATAACCAATTCCTTGGTGAGAGGTTGCAGCAAGGAGATGAACCACTGCTGCTCTGAAGTCACCCCACTTCCCAAGCACGTGGGCAGATGAAGTCTTATGCGTAAGGAGAAGCCTCAAGAACACGTGTGCTTGGTAGGAAATGAGTGAGGAGGGAGTGTTGTTCTATAGCATCGCTGAGGACAATGACTACTACTAGCCAAGTTGGGGGAGGTCGTGTTAGAGTGCTTACTCAGCTGCAGTGTTGCAATGGAAACAGTTGTATGTTTCTAGCAGGGCAATACAAGAGCTTGCTCATTCATAATTGCTTTCTTATCTCATTTCTTGGCCACAGCAATCCAAACTATACTGAGCAAAGCACGTAAACAATTTTGTTTACCTTCATTATAAAGCTAGCACCCTGCTTAATTTTTAGTGAATTGTAATGTTGCTCTGACATCAGTAATGCTGATGGACTTCATGCGTCAGTATTCAGAAAGAGCAATGCTATAAGCACACAGTTTAATTGTGATTATTAAGCACTCTTCTATTTAGTAGTTACGGTATCACAGTGCAAATATTGCTCATGGTTTTGCTGGCTTACAGTGAAATTCTCAATAGTTAGTCAAAACTATTAATTTAATGGAAAAATGGATCTCCATTACAATCTCCACCCGTGGTCCCTTCAGGCCAGGTTTTAGGGTTTAACATTGCAATGAATTCCTCTCTTGCTCATAGCCTGGCCATCAACAAGGGGTTTCTGCTACAGTAATTCCCATAACATGCAACTCAAGTCCCAGCTTACAACAATTTAAAAGTATTTCCATTACAATGAGGGAAATGGGTACATCAGTTCATTCCCTCTCTCCACTCTTTTATTCAGATATAAAGAAAAGCTAGTGTCAGTTAGTATAAGAGGTTGTTAGAGGCTGAAAGCTGACCAGTCTATGAACAGTTGCTCATTCTGTCCCTCTATATCCAATTTTCTTTAGTTCACTGACAGGCTGACCTAGAACAGCAGATTCCTACAGCACAGATTTACCAGTGTGGACACAAACACAGCACATGCAATTGAGCTCCTGCTGCTGAACCAAGGCCATGTGTATGGGTATCTCTGAGCATTTGCCATGGGGATGTATGTACCCAAAAGGCAGCATCCTACACTCTCACAAAGTAATACCACTTGTTATCCAGCCTGTAGCTTCATACTGAGGGTGGGTTACTGCAGCTGGGTTGAATGGCTGGGTGGGAGTATTATGCAATGCACTACGCAGAGCCTAGGCAGTGCCTCCTGCTCCATTTAGTTTCTCAGCAAAATTATCACTTATATGAATGTGACTGATATGTACTGGACATGCTGGAACAAAACCACGTACAGCTATGTTGTCCTTCAGGTCGCAGTTAAGCTAATGAGTGCTCTGAGAGCTTTTCTGGTTTGTACAAATAAATTCCTGAGCTGAAAGTGCTACTTGCCAGACTTTGCTGACAAGTTTCCTGTCAGGGTAGATCTGTTCTAGTATCTCCCACAAGATTTGGGTTGTTTCTTTGGTTTTTTGTTCTTTCAGACACTAGCAGAACTTCAGCAGCTCAATCTGCTGATAGTTGTTCCTCCTGCCCCAAAACCTTCTGCAACACCACACTGAACTCAGCCTCCTGCAGCATCAAAAAGCCCTGTGGCCCTGTTTAAAGTCAGAGGTAAAAGGACTGTTGCCATAAAAAACATATCCTCTCTTTAAAGCTGAATGCGTTATTGCAGCTAGTACTATTTGTGACTAGAGGCTATAGGTGCTATAGCTCTGCAGGGGGATTGCTTAATAAGCTTGTTGATTTGTCCCTCAACATAGCTGTATCCAGGCACAGTCAAAGCCCCAACTATATAGGTTTCCACCAGTCCTACCCTCCCACATAGCCCTTGTTGCAAGATAACTCCTCTCATTAAATGCTTTTTAGGGCTTTTATCACCAGTGACTTTACAAAGCCAAGTCCATAAGAAGGAAGGATACTTCTTAGCAATAAGCTTGCAGGTTTTATTGCTGAATGAGATTATTGCTTTAAGTGAAACTGTGAGAAGCATATGGCACAGAAAGGACTTTGTGACCTGGCAGCTAAGGTAGCTTAGTTATCACAGTTATTCCCTTTGCTCTTCCTTCCAGGCAAGGGAAATGTTGATTTGTTCTGGGACTGGGAGAGTTTGCTAGCTAAGAAGGTGAAGGGCTCAAGCAGTGTTTTCCGATCTGTTACAGTCACTTCCCACAGTCTCACTTTCTCAGCCCTTGCCCATTGCTGTGCGGTTTCTGTTTCCACTTGCCTTTGGTCCACGAGGTCAGTTTTGTTTCCCAGGACAATAACTGTTACCTACAAACAAAACAAAAGGGTAAGCTTTGTACAAAAGGCATGTACCACTTACAGCGCTTTTCAACAACAGGCAAGTAGCAGCACAGTTCAGACCTGTTCTTTAACTTAGCACTGGCAAAAGAAGTAGTAGTAGTAGTAGTAGTTTGGAAGACCATGGTTTGGGATTCTAATTAGCCTCATCTACATGCGGGGTGGGAGTTGGTTTTAATCATAGGATATGCAGGACTTCTCCTTCTCCCCCAGTTGCTTACAGGAGAGCAATGCCCAAGAAAGCCAAAGTTAGACAGCCCTATTCTCCATTTACTTGGCAGCTCACCTGCCCTATACAAATGATAAGGACATGACATCTGAGTAGGTTAGAGCAGCAGATGCTTGAGAGGTGAAAAGATGCAATGGCAGCAGAGAGAGCCTGGACCGCACAGCTGTGGATTTTGCCCAGCTTGTTTTAACTGAGCCCACAATACAAATAAAGCCAACCCTGCCAGAATGCAGCCTGTGCCAGCAGCCCAGGCAGGCTGAGCTGTTGCTCAGCCCAGCCAGCTGCCCACTCCTGCATGCATAGAAAGCCACCAGAGGGACCTATCTGGACAGTCTTCTGTTCCTGCAAGGGTCAGATAAGCACTAGCACCATCCTCTCAGAAGCAGTTTCAAGAGCAGCTGGCTAGCTAACTAGAGCAGCACAGCTGTTTCAAAACACAGGCTTAGTTGAAAGGATCCATCCAGTGACTTCTGTATTACCAAGGCAGTACAGTGTGGCTGAGCTCAGTGGCCTGCCTTGTACCTCGGTTCTGGGAAGTGCTGAAGGTGGTACTGGCCACTTATAGTTACCTTTCCTGCTATTTTAAGTTAATAATTTTCTAAAAACATGTTACCAGCATCAGCTTCTAAGAGAAACCATGCCTATATTTAGAGTTCAAACTCTAAACTTAGTCAAACTCTGGTCTGAACTCTACACTAGTGGTTTGACAAAGATCAAGTGATAAAGTCTTCTTTGGGGTTTTTGCTGTGGCCACACCTGCTTGCTCTTTCCTGTTCATCAAGCTAATTCCAGGATGTCTTTTTCTTAGCAGCTAGAGGTGTTTGTCCTCCTCCTGTGAGGTCTGAGGCTTCCTTTCCTTTCTATAGCAGCCCAGGGTGTTCAGGAAAACGTGTTTTCCCTCTGAGAAAGCTTTGAAAGAAGTTAAAATCTTCATATGCATTTACCACATGCTCCAGCTGAATTTTACCTATGGTTAAACTCTGTCAGTATGAAAGAACACAAACTCTACTTAGCATAAAATTTGGCCAGGCTTTAAGGTGAGTGCTGTAGAACAGAGGGAAGGAATAAGCCATCAGTGCTTCCTGTCATCTGCCACACAACAGGCAACTGTGCCACTCAACAAGGTGAAGTTCTGCCAGCTCAGAAGCACCATGTGTGGAGACAGATCCCTCATTCAGTTAAGGATGCTTTCCTGCACAGCCCAAGCTTTCAGCTTGCTGTTGCTATCTTAAGCTAGGACTTCTGAGCTCACCTTCTATCTGCGCTTCAAAGCCTATTTTATATGCTCTATAAATCACAGGAATAAAACTAGTTTATCCAGCTTATTGTGGTCACCACTCTCTCAACTATGCCATCCTTAGTCAACATCAAAACTTCTAAGCTCTGCCAAAGGATAAACAAATTGGCTGTTTTCCTAAAATACCTGCATGCAACAAGAGAGCAGTTCTGGCAGGTAACACAGAAGAAACATGGATCCTGTTGGGCTGTGACCCTCTCTCTGCATTACAACATGCTGTAAAGCAACACATTGGAGCCCTCAAAAAACACAGCACCTGAGAAAAACTTCCTGCTTGTCCACCTTTCCTTGCCCTGCAGGAGAGTTTGACTGACTCCCAGACTCCTGCTATATGTGACAGCCTGCAGCTCAAACCAGTCCTACAAGCTAACATACCTCTCCTGTGACGGCACATTCGGCTGCTGTCAGCCTTGGAGCCTGCCTTTCTCCACCACCCTATGTGCTGTCAGTACTGAACAAGATATGTTTTTGGAAAGTCTCTCCCTACCATTATCCAATTAATTCTTCACGAGCTTCTATTATTTTTTTTAACAGCATAAACCAGATATTTGGAAAGCTGTAGGGTGAAGACATTTACCAGGGAAAACTACTTGAGAATATAAAGATGCTGTACGAAAAACCATAATGCTAACGCCACATGCAAGTTATATTTGTTTAGCTAAGCTGGAACACTGTCAGCTGAAAACACTAGCTGCTTTCTAAGGGAAAATAGAGCAGTCATTTCACACAATTGAATTGATTCAATATGGTTGTTAAAATACATTAAAGCTGCTTTGCCAATTGACTAATGTCTGGGAGACCCACTGTCAATTACACTAGTTTGTAAGCCATCAAGTACATGAATGCAAAACAAACAAAGATAATGCCCTTTGTAATATTATTCTGTGCACTTGATTTCCCATGTACAATATCTAAAAAAACATATGAACTGCACTGCTGTAGACCATATGTTTTATTAGTCATAAGTATCCTGGCTGGTTCATTCAGTTAACTGAATTCTAGCTGAATGAAGTAAAGAGAAAAAAACCCCACATTCTTTTGCATGACCTGCATGGCATGTGAATTAAGCTTCCCTAGCATGAGAAAGCTTCCTTTTGCTGGACTGCCCACTGCTAGGGGTACCTTCATTTTCCTTTATATGCAAGCTTTAAAGATACAAACGCTCTGCTTTGCAACCTTAATTTTCTATCACTGATACAGCTATGAGGCAAACAGTTAAGCACAGTGACTTTACCTCCTTTTTGTCTCTAAAGACGTCAATTTCCTTTTTGAGCAGTTCCACTCTTTGGAAAGCTTCGAGGCTGGTCACAGCATACACCAGAACGAAGCCATCAGCGACAGAGAAATAGTGTTTTGGCACTTCTACTCCCTCCTGCAGACCCCTGGTGTCATAAAGCCGTAACTGTTCCTTCACACCTCGGTCTGTTTCCACCGATGCCAAATACACATCTTCCATTGTGGCACCCTCTTCTAAACCTGTTTTAAAACAAGTGGGAAAGTTCAACCGGTGTAAGTACAGCACCACTATAAGAATTATTTACAGTACAGCAGAATTTTACCCTACAATAGCTCCCAGTGCATGTTTTCCAGAGTGACTTGACCTGGACTCAACCTTGCCTGACATCCCCATGAAGGACTGTATTCACAGATCATGGCGCCAACTATTTACAATAGCGACACTGCATAAATACAGCCATCTAATATGTGAACACACGATTATGCCTGTGAAATTAATCTATGCAACATGCACATTCAGGATAGGATAAGATATATATAGCTCTTCCCCTAGGTTTCTCAAACTCCAACCACCCAGTGTACCAGTTCTGTGCCAAACATGCTGCAAATGTGCCTGTCCAAACATACCCTTTTGGAAGAACAGCCAAGGAACACCAGATAGTCAAGTACTAACATCTTGAGCCTACTTCCTACTTCATACTGAGCTGGATCACACGGCAGAAGCCAAAAGAATAATTCTGGAAATGAATGTGTATTGGTGGTACAGTTAACTGACAAGTAAAATCAAGCCAGAAAAGGAAGGGGAAGTTTGCATGCAAGCAGAGTTGCATGTTATATTTACTCAAATACACAGAGAGCTTTTTTCACCCCGTAGGGATTTAAAATGATTCAGATCTGCTAACAGAAGCAAGCTTATCTACTATGAGGTAAGATCACACACAAGGTAACAAGCTTTCATTCATACATATATATATATATATATATCACCTGCTCCATGGTAACTATCTGCAGACTGGCTCTCCTTTCTTCCTCTCCCCATGGTAAATGTGAGGTAATTCAAGACCTCTTACTTTGAACTAATTTACTTTTTCCAAGCCAAACCTGAAAACACATAGATCACCTTAGCTTTGTGTTCCCCCGGATGTGGGTGTGTAAGGTTACAGGTCCCAACAAACTATGTACAGTGTCACTGGGCCACTTTCAGAATTGATTTTAAATATCCATATAAACTCTCTGCAATCCACCTTTTTGTCTCCATTGCACTCCTGTATGCATGATTTTTTGCCTTTGCAGGGCTACAGCAACTAGTTCTGTTTTATTGTCTTTGTTGCCAAAAAGGGGCCATGTTAGTGCATTGTTTAAGAAAACACCAGGGATTATTTGCCCTGTGAAAATAAGGATTTTTCTACATTCAATGACACTATTCAGAGTACTTCACATTGACAAACAAGCTGAAGCATTCCACCCACGCTGACGGTTTCCCATGATGTATGCAGCATTCCTGTGCAGGAAAGTGGCACAAGCTGTTCTTTCTGCCCCTCTTTGTGCAGTCACCATAGATCAAATTCTTATTAGGTTTGCAATGAATTAATTTCCCTCGCCTCCAAATATAACCATGCTAATGTGCAAAAGCAAAACTACGAGCAAAAGGACAAAACAAAGGTTAATAAAAAGAGGAGGCACAAACACATTCCGTGCAGCTGGAGAATGTGTTACAAGGGTATTTTTTAAGACCAAAGTAGTAACAAAGCCCTTTCTGGATATGGCACTCTTCTAGAGGCACAGCACTATATTCTTGCTTTGTGTCCTTGTGTTGTACAGACAGGTCAAGGAAATACTTAGCATCAGCAAATACTACTTTGGCAAGAAGGAATGAACCATAAGTACCAAAGTTTTCTTTTTAGAAAGAAATAATGTTGTACAGGTTTTTACCATCCAAGTGATGCATTGTAATTCAGCAGTCTTTAATATACCCATCTTCTCCTGTGATGGTCTCTTTTTAATGGTATGAAAAGTAGCAGTGAAAACTATGTCTTTTAACAACCTACTTGAAAATGAAGGGAAAAATTAAGACCCAGGACTTAAGTCAGCAGAATAGAGCAACAAACTTTGATGTGAAATGAGGAGGGGCACTTCAGAGAAAGCTGGAATTTATGCATCAGTAGCAGATTCCAGAGGTAAAACTTTACCTGTGCATGTTTGGGGAGGGAGTATATGCAAGTAGATTCCTAAGCAAACACAGATAGTTTTTAGACATACCGGTGTCAGCATATTCTAGGCCCTGCTTCTAAAGCCCAGACCATGTGCTAGCCACAGCATGCAACAACAATATTTACACTTCTTGTGAGTACCGTCCCAGCCAAACACTTTCCTGGTCTCCATTCAAACATGGATGGGGTTTGAGCAACCTGGTCTAGTGGAAGGTGCCCCTGTCTGTGGCAAGGGGATTGGAACTCAATGATCTCTAAGGTCCCTTCCAACCCAAACCATGCTATGATTTATACATCAGGCAAGCTGTTGTACTAGTAGCAAAACTAGTTAGGAAAGACCATTGTCCTAGGAGGGTGCCTTTTACCACCCATCTTCCTGTCACAAGGATCCCGCTTTTCCTTTCCTTCCCTGGCACCCCTGGGCATCCTCCCATCTGCAGTAGCTGGGTGGGCAAGGGCAGCTTGTGCTGTGGATTGACTGCCCTGCAGACTGCTACCAGCTCCAGCAGCTTTCCCTTGCAGGACAGCATTGTCACTGGCCCTTCCTCTCCTTCCTGCCGTCAGTTCTTCTAAATTTACAGAAACGTATCGTGAGACATCCACTGCTGTGAAACAGATGAACAGGCAGATGAAACTAGCTTTCAGGTTCTGAAACTATGGGGGGAAAGGGGAACTAACAACAGTTGCAGTAATCAATCCTGTGGTTTCTTTGGAAACTAAAGATGAAGAAAAGTTAGGGAGGGAAAAGAAGGATAGAAAGGAGACTGATGCCATTCTCTAGTGCCTACATAGTTGGAGCAAGTCTTGGGAGAAACAGAAAGGTCTTCATCTATGCTACCAACTGCTGCCACAGAAGAACTGCAAGGGGAAGCTTCAGTCATAAATTGTGTGGTGTTTCAACCCCTCATAGCTTCCCAATCAGGAAAAACTCAATATATTAATGAATGCAACACACAGGCTGGGCAAGGCAGAGATATTGCAAATATTAAAATATAGCAAAATTTCGAGATGGATGGAATTTCAGAAGTTCCTCAGGGACTCTTGAACATAAAGGCAGAGCAAGTTTTGTGTCTTGTTAGAGTACTTTTTGAAGTCTCATATGTGTTTTCTCCTTCCCCTTTAGCTCAAGCTCCTAAAGCATGCTATCCCTTCTATTTGTAAACTGTGGGATAACAGGCTTTGCTTTCTCACATCTCAAATGACAACATATCAGAGTATCCCTGACTTGGAGAAGACCTGCACAGGCCTCAGCAGGAGCTGGTTTATCTAGATGTAGCTGCTAGTTAAGTACTGATCCCACAAAGTAGTGGGCCTGATTCTGACCTTTAGTTGCATATATTCAGCTCCATTTTCATCCATTTCTAAAATGTTAAGCTGGCTGCAGCTCTATCATGAGGTAGTTTTGATATAAGAAACAAATATATAAGAACATGTGACTTGGTTAATTAGCCTACATATCTTTGGAGCTATGAAAGCCAAAACCTAAAATCCCTTCAGCTGAGACCAAATGAGGCAAAATCCCGTTACGGGTTCTACCACAGCAACGTATGTTTTCACCCCTAGCTGGTAAGATGATTTGAAGTAGCTACTTATGAATAACCTGACCACACCAGCTATTTACACAGCAAGGAGGCAGAGATAAGAAAAATCCACAGGAAGCATTCCCATCTCCTCCTGTTGAGCTGATAAGGGGTCAGAGATATTTTAAAGGCAGAAGGAAGACTCCTTTCTGCACCACAGCTGAACAGGGACATTGCTTAAGGAAAAACACCTATCTTCTTTACAGACATGTCCCATGCCAAAGTCAAGCTACGAACTCTATTAGCCCCCCCAAGAGAGCTTAGGCCAAGCAGAGCAAGCCTTAACAACTCTTTGGCTTGCCTGTGTCAGTATAGACCCTCCATGACTCAAAGCTAAATCTGCATCCATTTCAAACGTCTGCTTTCAGGTTTTGTCTCATTCTTTGTATCAGTTTAGCCAGAGAGGCTGCCGTGCAATACATATGCAGTTCTGGTGTTCTCAACATAAAAAAAGGACACGGAACTGTTGGAACAAGTCCAGAGAAGGGCCACGAGGATGATCAGGGGACTGGAGCACCTCCCATATGAAGATAGGA
>JASSUY010035191.1:0-12537 GCA_032466535.1 Forpus xanthops | reverse complement strand
CACTGAGGTGTCACCGCTGTGACCGAGGCAGCGGCCTTTCCCTCAGCCACACTGAGGTGTCACCGCTGTGACCGAGGGTGATGGTGCTGCGGATCGGTGGTTCCCGCCGAACAGGCCGCACGGGGCAGCCGCGGCCCCTCCTCACGGCAGCCATGCCTGCTGCCCCTCATTGCCGGCTCCGGGGCACCCACTCACAGGGTGTTTCCGTTAACCCTTTCCACTCGGTACGGCCCAAACCTCTGCCCTGTTGTCGGCAGCGCTGCCTCAGAAGCCTGGGAAAGTCTTTGACCGGCATTACAATTTAAAAGAAAATACATAGCTAAATGAAAACCACCAGCCAGCCCCTCAGCCTGCCTGCGGGGTTAGGGAGCCCTTCTGCCTATCTTACTGCGAGCCTTGACTCACTGCTGCGCTGAGGTTAGTCTTCTGCTTGTTTCCTTTCGTTGTTGTAATTTAAGTTCATAACGTTGGTTTCATGCAAGCCCTGGTTTTGTATGAAATATTTTTTTCAGACTTTGTTTTTAAATTTCTGTGGGTTTTGTTGGTTTTTTTTTTCCAGAGGTAATGGCGGTAAGGCACCCATGTTTTACTACTTTGCATTCCAAAAGGGGGTGCCGTCTCTTAAAGGCTTGTTTTCTGTATCATCCTCCCTGCCAGGGACACATCCCTTGTGGATATGTACTTTGCAGGCTTGTTTCTTATCTGCTGAAAAGGTTTTCAGTCCCCTTGTCTCACTGCTGGCCTCCTGGGAGAAAAGGAGACCTTAGGCCCTTTGCTTGCTGGGAATATGCAGACATTGTCCTGCAGATGTTGCTTTAATTGTGTAAATGCATATGCCATGGGTTTGGGTTTGCATGTCTAATACCTAACCCAACACATGCAGTTAGGCCCTTTAAGTAGGAGCAGGGTCAATGTGCCCAAGTCACATGAGCTCTGGGTTACTTCTCTAAACAGGGACATGGCATTGGAGAGTTTGCTTCCTCAGTGCAGAATGCCTGAAGGTGAAAGGGCCAGCCTTTAAATAAAGCAGAGGCCTTCACGCCTAAAGGCACTGAGGAAAGCACACTGGTTGCCTGACAGTCCTAAATGTGATGGAAATTGTCCACCGCAGGAGATATTACTGTAAATCTTTGTCCGCCTGACAGATTTACATCTACTGGCTTCCATAAAATCCACTGTTAATGCCACAACACCTATTAAGCTGAGGTATTTCGAGGTATACTATATCACTGCATTTTACTGTAGAGTTTACATTATTCCTAGCATTTCAGGAGTTATATTATGTGGTGATTCAGGCTGAAAATATAGTAACTTCTTCTTGCTTCTCAAGGGCAAGTTTTTATTCCTGAGAAATCATTCAAAAATGACAGGCAGAATATTGGAAATAATAAGGCTGAAAAATACCATACTGCAGAATGGATGAGATTTATTGAGATATGCATTGGGCTACCTGAAGGAGGCATTAATAAGGTGCCAGCCAGATTCTTGTGTTTTGTTAGTTGCTTTTCTGCCTGTTTTTTTCCCCCTGTTTTATCCCCTTTCTTTTGCCTGTACGAATAACAATTGGAGGATTGTATTGAGAAGGTTATATATGGAGCACATGATAAATATTGACAGTTAGCTAATGTTAGCAGTGAAGAGCTTGGAAGAACAAAAGTTCTTGCTTCAACATAAAAAAATAAGGTAAAGCAACTGAAAGCATGTTCTGTCAACCAGTGTCCTGTGCTGCAGACTGCTGAGGGTGGCTGTTGGAGGACCCAGGAAGATTCTAAGTTCCCTCCCTTTTAGCTTCAGCATGATCGAGAGCATCCACATTGTATTTGAAGAGATGTATGGAATTGATGGTTAGATTGATCCTGCTTTCTTCTGAATTTAGCAGAGGAAGTAGCAGAATTTGAGAGAGAGCCTTGCAAAGGAGTAAGCTTAGTGTCCTGGAGGTTGTTTCCCTAGTAGTTGGGTGAGGAGGCATCAGTGAGAGATGTGCCTGTCTCTCGGTTTTTAAAGCCCAGATGGTATTGCGATGTGTTGGAAAGATTTTTTGTTTCTTTAGTAGCAGTCTCTTTGAATGCAGCATTGCTTTCTAAGGCTGATAATATGTTCCCAGATTTTCTTGTGAAAATAATCCTACATCCTGTACCATACAGTCCTATTCACTGGAAAACTCTATTACATAGAAACGGATTAAACATATTCAAATCTTTGAAGGGATAAAACATGATATGTCTCACCATATACCCCCAGCCAACAAAACCCAACAAAACATAAATGAGTTCCAGCTATTTCACTTAAAACTTGAAAATGGGTTTTACAAATTCGCTTTAGGTTTCAAGCTAGTAAGGTTCATCTGCCGTGAAAGGAAGTGCTGGTAAGGTTTTATGCTGCCTCTTCATGAAAAGATGTGATTTCAAAGCAATTTGGAACAGAGAAGTTTCAGTAGCCAGTTCCTAACAAGGCCCTGTTGAGTGGCTTTTAGCCCTGGCACTGTGGTTAACTCCTGATGGTGACCAATCCATGCATCTGTGTGGTCCTAACTTGATGAGGCCTCTCACATATTCTTTTGACTGCCCCACAGGCTAATCGAGCATGGTCATTCCTGTCTGTTGGATCAAGTGTATGAATGAATTTTAAGTTACAAATTAGCTTTAAAATAAATGTAACTACCTGGTTTTGGTCTGGATTACCAGTGAAAAATACTGTGACCTGGCATCTATATTTTTTTCCCTTCCTTTTTTCCCCTCTTATACTCTGTCCATCATAATTTTGATTCATAAAAATGAGATCACAAAAGATTTATTATTGCCTTGCTCTTAATTCTTTTGCTTCCTCTTCAGCCTTAGAATGAAAAGTTCTTCTGTGCCATTCAAACTGATCAGTTGTTTTCCCTGTTAAGCGGCATTTGCTACTCCTTGTTGAGGTTTTTTTGGTTAATCCTTTTTTCAAACACAGTTCAGTAACCTTCCAGCAAGCTCTGGAAAGTAACCCCATAAGAGAAATAATGTATGTTGGAGAGCAGCAACAGCAATTTTGGGTAAAAGGAATTTCATATTTAAAGAGCGTGACAGTCGTTTCCCAAGTGCGGTACTCCAATACAGAAAGTAAATGTTACGTTTTCTTTTCACAAAAGCTGACATGCATAGGCAACCTCTATCGTAAGGTTTCACCCCTTGATTCTGAAAGAAAGCTCAGTGAGCATAAAGAGTATGTGTACTGCAACAAGAGAAACTTAAAGGTCAGCACAAAGATTAATACAATAATAACTGTAGTATTCTCACCTATGCATGAACTGGCTTCTGCACAATTTAAGGTAAAAAATCACTTTCTGCAGTGTTATGCAGCAGCAGGGTGGCTTCCCGATTGCCCCAGGGGCAAGTCTGCTGCAAAAGAAATGAAGGAGGATTGACATGACATTGTAATGTCATGGGAAATATTTGCCAAATTTGGGTCTGAATCACTCACCTGTTGCGTAAATCTGCAGGTAGTTTGAAAATTGGACCATATGGGAACAGGTAGCACGTTCCACGGTGCCAGTTAATGGGAATATGCAGTGTGAAATGAGCTAACATGGATGTTCTGTATACTGGAGAGACTTGAATTTTTCCCTTGGGGAGTTTAATCATTCTAACAAATTGCAAGTTTAATTTGTAGCAGTGACCTTGGGAAAGATTATGTGCTCCACTCTTCTAATAAAGCTAATGTAGATATTGTAGGGGTGTGGTTTAGGGTATCTTGGCTTTAAAATCTGTAATTTATGGATTCCTCAATTCCAAGAGCTATTTCAAAGACATGGACAGAAGGGCAACGGCACATCAGGCAGCTTTGCTTTTAAACAGGAAGATTAAATCCACTGTAGTGGTTTCATACCTTCACTGGTGACTTTTGGAAGCTTGAAAATCTGAAAGTGACCAAGATCATAAGGTGGGGTAAGAAATTCCCGTTTCAGCTAGGTTTAGGTGGCCTGTAGTGCATTGTAATGTCAAGACACTCACCTGTTCTAGTCCCTATGAATATGCAGTATTTGTGATTCCTACTTACTTTAGGGATGGTACTGAGATCAGAAGAGATGGTAGGGGAGGTTTGTACTATTGCACTGAAGGTGATTAGGCATTAAGAAATTGTTAAGGAGGACAGACTAAAGCTGTTGCAGATGGGTTGTCACTGTGTAAGGTACTCCTAAACTGTAGAATATCATTTGATATTTAGAATTTAGTAAAACCATAAAGTTTCAGACCTTTTTCATAATCTTGCTAAACAGACCATTCTCAAAGAATCAGGCAATTCTGGGTATTACCTCTGTTGCAGCAGTGTGAAATGGCTTCAGAAATACATGCTACCCAGTAAGATATAATTTTCCACTGTATCCCGACAGCTACTGTGGAAATTGGAGACCTGGCTACAGCTTTCTGACCCTATGGCAAATTCTTTGACCAGTTGTCTTATTGATGAGAACAGCCCCAAACGCTGAGCAGTAACATCTACCAGTTGTCCAGAAGAGGCTGTTTATCAGAAGGTGGTTGGCTGAGCGACCTGGGGTTGTGGCTGAAGCCTTGCCAGTTTATGACAAACCTGGGCTGCCACAGGCATCTCAAGCGGCTTTCCAAGCTGCACATGTTCTGCTCAGAACTTTCTTCTTAGGGAAGTTGAAGGATGGGAGGGAAACAATCTGTTCAAAATAGCTTAATGTGTATTGGCAAACTAGCATATAGTCTCTAGCTCCTCGGTTCCAGCTGATGCTTCATTCAGTAACTCTCATCTCCCCTTTGCCCTCCATGCTCCCTTTGCAGCCATTTTTGTACAACTTGACAATTCCTTACAGCAGTTATCATGCAGATTATTTGCTTGGCATCGTATGTTTCTCCCTGTACCTGCTTTCCTTGTGAGTGCACAAGGGGAGCAAAAGTCTGACTCCATGCTGACCGTGCAGTAAGTTAGCTTGCCTCTGTATATGCTTGCCTTCACTATGACACATACTCAGTTACCTTGTCAATTACCTTCTTTAGTAGTCATATTGTTTTTCCTAAGATGTGTAATGCAAGTGTGTCCTCGAATCCTTCCTTAAGTCCACACTGCTTTGTGAACAGAGATCCTTCTGAAGACAGGTTAACCCTGAGCAAAGATATTCCTGCAGCTTTAGAGCCAGGTTTACCTGTTTGAGCATGAAATATGTTTAGGCTGAGCCACATGCTCCTTAGGGAAATGGTAAAAATGCTGTTAGTAGCAATTACCTGGAAAGCAGGTGTCTGTAAATTTACTGCTGTGGTTTATCTTCCTTAATGAAAGGAGGAGGAGAAGCAAGCAGTGGAAAGATGAAATATGTGTAAAGAAAAAAGATAAGGGAGGAAATGCTTTTTCTTCAGTATGTGAGACATGCTGTGTTTCGTCTGCTTATGCTGCTCTGCTGTCATCCGGAAGTTTATATTTTGAAAGAAGAAAATACTGCCTTTATGAAGTAGAGGAGAGATTTCATTTTTGTTTGTATTTATAGTCCTGCGTAGAATATCCCAGGTCACATTCTTTTTTCCTAGTTTACTTTAGGTTTGTCTTAGTTGCAGAATTTCTTTGGACTACAAAGCAATGGATTATGGCAATTATAAGGCAAATACTATTATCCTTTCAGGGAGACTCACCAGTAGCAGTGAGCAGCTGACACAGGCAGGTAGTCCTAGTAGATTGTGCTGTCAAAGGACTCAGCAAATCTGGGATTTAGTGCTTATGCTGAAACAGACTTCTCTGTGACCTTGAATAGGTCATTTAGTTTCTCTGGGCTTCAGATTCCTGCTTGTTAAATAGCAGTAATGGTGTTTTCCTCTTCACAAAGCTGTTGTGAGAATGAATTCAATTTAATAATGCAGGACGCCTGGATACTATCAAAGTGATGCCACTAAAGAAAGTAAACAAAATTAAACTCAGGATTAAGTCTTTTCACAGTTATATATGTTTAGATTGAGAGTTGCTTTGCTGAATTTATTAAGATGAAGGTTGAGTGGCAGAAAATCAACAGTTCCCAAACTTGTTTGCTCCCAAACTTGAGTAATCTGCCTTGTTTACCCCTTCCTCTATTTAGCTATACAGGTATGATACTGTGTGTCTTGTTGCTTCAGGAGCAGGGATAAATTTGCACTGTGCAGTGGAGGGAAAACCAGCCCAGGCAGAGTTAGCTGCAGGGTTTCTAAGCTGCAGTGCACAATATTGGCAATTCCCTGTGCACATCGCATCAGCATACAGAGCTCACCAGTCCCACTGCCCACTGAGTACTCTTTCCTGTTGTTTTTTTCTGCAGTAAGGCTGTGGTAGCCACCTAATGGGAAAATACAGCTTGTCACAGTGGGGTGGCACTTGACCATTGCTGGGTGACAGACCATTGGTATTGATAGAATAATATACTGCTTTTGTATATCCAGGATTCTGTAGTGGGACAAATGATTTATTTCTACTATAGAATGTTTATTTGCATAGTGTGGGAAATAACAAGATTTATTCGCAGGGTTGGAATCCCTCAGGTAGAGTATAAATATAATTACAAGAACATGTAGATATATTTATACTATGCTATCGGGATTTTGGCACCACAAATCTTATTTCCTTGACTGTGAAAATAAATGTTTTGGAAGAGAAATGAATCATTAATTTCTGCGCTTGACTCAAGAGTAGGAAATACGTCAGTTATTGGCCAAAAAGACAATTGATCCATTGCCCTTTCACATCCCAATGCAATAGGATATCTCAAAAGATACTTGCAGACCGTCCTAGTTCCTGCAGAAGGGTGGAGGTAAGACTTGACAGTTTAGGATTATGTGTAAAAAGATACCTCTAAACCAACTTTATGTTCAATTAATTCTACTTTTAAAAATATTGGATGTGTTTTCCAAATTGAGGCTCAACAACTGTTGAGCTCTGTTAAAAAGTGTGTGGGGTTTTATTTTGATTTGATGCTTTTTAACTCTACAGACAGTGAAGTGGATCATGTAGCTTATTTCAGCACTGTCAGATGAATGTCAGAGAAGACTTTTGGAAGATGGTGTCTGAAAAGGAGAGCTGTTGCAGTATGGGCATTTGAGAAAATTCATTTACTGACACATTGACCAAAAATCTGAGTTGAAGTGAATACTTTCTGTGTGCATGCTGAATGTACCGTGTGTTGGTTCCTTCTCTCCTTTGCTGTATAGGTAAGGCTTTGATACAGAAGAGGCCTTGAAGGTTCTGTTGTCTTTGCGCAGCATTGATTCAGTCAACCACAACTTAAGGTTATCTAATTAGTTCTGATAAAATAAGATTTAATATGATACCAGTGCTAACAGTGAATTGATTAATATTTTGGTGCAGACCATGTCTTTGAGAAGGCTGGGGCTCACCTTGGACAAAGCCATATCTCTGTGCATCTTCCTCTCTGTAAATGAAATCTCTTTTACCTTTGGAGGTATAAATTGTTGCTTTCTTTCCAAAATGTATACAGATTGCTAGGTGAGGCTCTGATCCTGCTTGGGAGTTGCTCACCATAAGCAGAATATGCAGCCAGCAGACAGGTTTAGACAGTTGAAGTTTGCCAAAACCAGTTGGTCTGTCTTTGGTTATACCTTAGTAACTGAAGCAGTGTAAGACCTATGGCCTGCTTTGAGCCTTAGGAACTGTGGCTACATTAGGTGATCTTTAAAACCAAACAAAACCCCAACAAAACAGAACCCCCTCAAAACCTGAAAAACCTGATACTAATTCAAGATTTGCAATGAAAGGGAAGCTGCTTTAAACAGTAATTTGTTGTGATTGATAGTGCTTGCAGCTTGAGATTTGGGCCTTATTTCTCTTCTCCATTTATCTGGCTTAAAATCAAAGCTTGGACAGTGTTCATCCTGTTGTCTTTTAGACTGAAGAGGATTGTGCTGTCAAATTAGGTTAATAGTAGCATAAAAGTTACCATAATCATATCTGCCTCTAACTCTTTGAAAAGCCAAATCAATTAACCTGCCTTCATCTTTTTAATGTTTGGTTCTTTTCATGGCTCTGAACCTCCTCCAGTCTTTGACGTCCTTCTTGAGGGTTTGATGCCAATTGACTTAAAATTTATTCCCAAGTCTTTCAGAACACTTGCATATCGAGGATTATATAGGCAGTAGTTCATGAAAACCATCACATGTAGAATGTATGAGTTTAGCCTATGTGTCTAACTGGAAGAGGCAACATGGGTCAATTTAGCTTTAGGTAGTCTGAGCTGTTCTTCTGAATCTACCTCTGTGTAACTTCCTTCCTAACTAAAGACAGCCTTGCTATCTTTACTGGGGAAGCAAAACGCGCGCTATTCTCCGAAGGTAAAGGTAGGCTTGTGGAAGGCTTTCTCTTACTATCCAGATATCTAATCTGATGTTTCGCTCTACATACCTGTGGGTTATGTCCCACTTTACAAAGCAATCTGTGAACTCAGTTTTCACCTCGCTGTCTTTTCCCCGTCTTTACCCTTTGCCAGGACTGCTATCAGTGATCCATAAGGAAATGAAGTCACTACAGATAAAGTTGATTATCATAAGAACAGTCCTTGCTGGGACTTCTCTGGAAACAGGGCTGTTCAGTGGTGATAATACACTTAGACATTTTAGTCCTATCAGACAGCCTGTTTCAAATGTGGATGTTTTTTATATTGATTTGTTTTTCCAGTTTAGCCAGGACTACCTGTGTGAGAACAGTGTGCTGGAACCTGTTGCACTGCTTTCTTTTCATGCGGCTTTAACCCTGGCTTCACTGAAACTAGAGGGAACTGGGTAGAGTTTGCTACAACTTGGAAAATCACTGGGGGTCTAAAATGAAGAACCTGTCTGTATGGGTTCAAGCATGTGAAGGGAGAGCTGGGTTTAACCCAGCTGTTTCTGTTACTCACTGTTTTCTCTATCTAAACCCTAAATGTTCTGGTTGATGCAGTAAAGAAACCTTCCTTTTGTTTACAAACAGTGTACTTTTCTGTGGGGAATTCACAGCGGGAGTCAGTTTCTTCAACCTCAAAGCTTGCATTGCTTCAATTCCTACCGCAGGTACTCTCTAATCACAGGTTCCTCTGTCCTCAGTTTCCTCCCAGTGCTTTCTGTTCATTTTTGTATTTTGTGGGGCTGGAATTTGAGCAGACAGTTTTGTAAACAGGTGGCATATACTTGACTGGTGACATGGATATTCATATAATAGAAGCCTCCAATAAGAGTTCCTGAGTTCTTTGCATCCAGAGATATAAAGTCTGGGTCTTTTTACTTAAGCTATTTGTGATTGCTGTATTGAATGAGATATTTTCCTTACTTGACAATTCTTTATCATGTATTTATTCATCAGCATTTATATTTTTTTCCTTGTTTGCAATGTGTACCATCTACCAAGTGTAAATAGGGCATTAGAAAAGCAAAAAGGAACAGCTCAGTTTTGGCTATAGCTTTTAATTTTGTTACTGTGAAGTAGTTTCCAAAACAGCTTCTAACCATTTACAGCCTGAAATTAACAATGGGCTTATGATAAATCTCCACAACTGGTATCTGTTCCAAGCACAACTATGTCAATGGCATTTCTGCCCTGAGCTCTGGAGTAAGCCATAAAGGCAGGGAAATTGCATAGAGACGTATGGGTAATACACTCAGAAGATACAAGTACTAAATGTGTGCAGCCTGTGAGCGATGAACACAGCTTATTTTGGAGTGAATATTTAATTCTGTGTGCACAACAGCTGTATCAAAAGTGGGCAGTGATTCCCATAGCTAGAAAACATGGGTAACACAGGAATGCTATTTCCAGCAGTGTATAGATGTCAAAAGGGTGTGAGTGCCAGCCTCCTGCAAAAACTTCCCAAAAGCTGTAGCTGGGTTTCCTAGACACATGGGACAATCGACTGAAGTTGTAGCTGCACAGTTTGCTTCTTTATAAGAACTATATGCACAGCTTGGCTGCTTACAGCATGTTCTGCAGTTTGTACAGACTTCCGCATTTAAGTACAGCTGGTTTAATGAACTAGAGCAGGGAGATGAAGTGAGAACTGACCAGTCTCTTCCCAGGAGGTTTTGTGGCAGTTAGAAAATACTTGATCATAAGAATTCAATTGTTGTATGCATATCTGGGTGTTACAACCTAGCAACAGGATTGAAGCAAGACACTTTTTTAATTTTAAGGAGTATGATTTTTTCACTGACCAGCTCTTATTTTACATTTATGTAGATACAACAACAGAAAATGAATTGGTTAATATCATCATTTCTTACTGGTATAAGGCCACTATGTTTTGTTGTTGTTGCATTATTATCATTATCATGCTTAGCAAAAGTTATCAGTGAATACCTCTTTGTTCAAAGGATCAGTTGTTTAAAGCAGGCACTTAATTCTCACTGATTTCAGAAATTTCAGTGGGATCTCACCATTTGGTAAATGTTCTTCTCAATGGGAACACTGCCAGAAATCAGTTTTTAATGTACATCTCTACTTCTTGTGCATGCCGCAGTCCAAATTATCTGCTGATGTAAATGAGTGAAAATTGTTAGTTTAAACCCACTTACATTGGCAGGAAATCTGGTCTGGGATTTGCAGTGATGAGCAAATATGGGTATATGCTGGAGTTTATTCTACAAAGCTGGACTAACATTGCTGCCCAAGGGTAGGAAGCATAAATATTGCAACAGGGGCAGAGGTGCAGTGTTACTTGAGCATGCTTGTTCTTTCAAACAAAAGCCTCAAGAGTCAAGTGCATGAATTGAACAAATCTAGGTGTTTTGATACTGTGTACTTTAGCAGGCGGCTTAATCACTTAACTAATTTTGAGGCTTGCATCAAGTAGCAAATACCGCTGCTCAATACCTTGTGCACAGTCAACAGATAAAACTGTCTGCTTGTAATTTTCTTCATGTATTTCTAAGAAAACGCGCAAATAACGGGGATGGTCTGTGAATATTTCACAACACAAAACCATGTTTACCAGAATCAATATTTGGAGAATGCTGTTTGGCCAGCTCTAACAATCAATTACCTGATTTGAACTGAAGTATAGCTTTCAGAAAAGATGTACAGTGTCAGTAGGGCAGGCATGTAGATTTAGTGCACATTCAGGATTAGATATACTGTTTAGTTTTCCAGTTATGTTGCTCTGGCTGGAATATTCTCTTTTGAAGTTGATAGCTTCAGAATACATGCCAGCAAGCATATATTTTGGTTCTGGCTCACCTGCTCATAATCTCATTGAACTATTTCCAAATAAAGAATAAGGATAAACAGTAGTTCAGCGATAGCCACGTAATTCTACTATCAGCTGTAAATACTCAAAAGCAAGACTTTTGCTGGGTGTCTGTCTAGAACCATGTGGCCATATTGCATTAGATTTTGGCCAGTTTCCTAGAAATTCATCATGTATGCATTTCAAACCTCAGCCATCGCTGGAAATGTCTGGTGCACGTATGGAAGAGAAATGCTTTCGTCTTCAGTAGCATTTAACTTTTTACTTACACATTGTAAAATTTTATGAACCAGAGCTGTAATACAACATTGCAGTGCACAGCCCATTGGTGCTGCTGTAATCATTCAATTGAGAGGCCTGTATGGGCATGACTCAGTAAGTAATGGACTGTATCAGTTCAGCTTGACTGTTAGGATTTTATTGTTCTACCCACCTTGGTGACAGCTGCTTCTTACTGTGCAGAGCTTTAGGGAAGTCAATATAGTAAATGAGCTCTCCAGTCTTTTCCTCATTAGGCCACGTGGGTCATATTTTTGGTAGATTGGGGAGGTCTTCACCCACTCTCCCTTTCTCCCCGATTCCATTTGAGTTTCAATTCTCAGCTTTGTGTGGTTTCTGTCTTCTAGGCCAAACATGTTAGAAAGCCCATAATCTTACTTTGAATAATGCTAAAAAGATTTGTGACTGCAAAGCAATATACAGTTAATTGAAAATCTATGCCAATGGAATTTTTTCCCTTTATTCTGTTGGTTTATGTATTGTCTTTCATCAGCAGGCAACACAACTCCTTCTTGCTTAGTTGAAGGAATCAACATCAGCAGGGGATAAGAAGTTGTCTTCATCAAATTCAAGTCATTTACTCTCACACGCATATGTAATCATTTCTCTGCACCATGAAATATGTTAATGGGTGAAGAGTCTGTCGACTCTAGGCCATCAATTTAAATCAGGCCCAAGCTGGCAAAGATCAATAGTCTTTACTGTCTGTTTGCACAGGAAGTGGTGTGGAACTGAGCTGGCAAGTACAGCCCACCTCCTGCTGGAGTGTGTTGCATGCTGTTGCAGTACGTCAGTTTGATTTGCCTCTTGCACATGGTGTCTTAATTCAGATGAAAGATGTACAGTCTGATCCCGCTGGAAGGATGATTTCTGTCAGTGGACTTCAAAGCAGATACAAGAGTATGTGTGCAATCAGAGTAATCCTATGAGTTGTATCTAGAGGGTGGTTCAGTCCTAATAATGGTGAGTTCTGTTGTTGATGTAATCATTACTGGCTTGTGTCTGTCATGGGTTCAGCAGCAGCAGTTATTTTTTCTTTAAGCAGTAGCTGGTGAGTACTGTGTTTTGGATTTTTAGCT
>JASSUY010035188.1:24630-43361 GCA_032466535.1 Forpus xanthops | reverse complement strand
GTGGCCAGCCTGCATCAGAAGAAGTGCTCAGCAGTATCTATAAGGGTTTACAAGGGTCGATGCTTAACTTATCTATGACTACTCTTAACAGTTCAAAATGTATTCTAACTCATCAAAGTCTGGAATGTTCAGAGCCTCTAAAGGGCCATACCCTTGGTCTCTAAGCCAGCCCACAACACAGATCTTCACCTAGCCACACCACACAGTGCCCCCCATCACCTGATAACAAGCTCAACTACGCAGGGCACCCCCCATCACCTCACACAAAGTCCCGAGCACGCTGTGCACACACTCCCTGCACCACCACCCTTCAGGGTCTCTGCTCTCTCCGTTTCGACATCCTGGTCATGACATGATGTAGTATGGAATACCTCTTTGGTCAGTTTGGGTCAGGTGCCCTGTCTCTGCTTCCTCCCGGCTTCCTTCCGGCTCCCTTCCTCCCTGGCAGAGCATGAAACTCAGGAAGTCCTTTGCCAGCCTAAACATTCAAAGCCATAACTATAAAAACTGGTGTTATCAGCATTGCTCCCAAGCCAAAACCCAAAAATACAGTGCTGCACCAGCTGCTACTTAAAGGAGAAAGATGACTGCTGCTGCTGAACCCATGACATCTTGGTAGGTTCAGCATAAAACTGAACAGGCTGAAATACGTCCTTTCTGATTCAGTGCCATGCTGCTACACAGCAAAAACAGAAAGCACCAGCTAGTTCCTTGGAAAATGCGTAGGTTAAAAAACTAAAATATGTTCCATAACTGACTTTTTTTTTATACTAAAATAAATCAGAGCATTCGTAATTGGGTCTGGCTGAGGAAAGAAAAAAAACAAACACACTTTGTTTCCTAAAAATATGCTCAGTAACTTGGTTATTTGAGTTGGCACAGTGTTGAGTTATCCCATCACAATCAGAAAATAGGAAAGTCAGTCACAGCTTTCTAACTGAATAGGAATTTCTCTTAGAAGTATAATATCTTGTTTTTCACTTTGTATAAAAATATTTTTACCTAAAAGCTATAATAGGATTAGGTAAGAATATGACATGGCTCACTCCTGCCTCTGAGGAAAGCCAATGGCAAATGTTCCACACACTTCAGTAGAACTGGATGGGTTTCTTAATCCATCAATTGGTGAATTTTTGTATCTGTCTTCCACTGATAAAACATTCATATTGAGAATATAAAAGCAAACGCGTCAAGAACCTACAGCATATGGATCCTGAGATATTTCCATTTTCACAAAGTGTTTGATATCATAGACACAGAAAAAGCTTTAGAAATAATTAAAAGGACAAAGATGGTATTAAAGAGAAGACAAGATTTTCATAAATGAAATCTTACAGTTTGAAAGCCGGAAGTAGCCTGAAGTTACCCTTTTAACTTACTAGTTCTTTTAATGAGAAACAATGTTTTATAAGAAAACTGATATCTTTATATAGGATACAAAACATTCTAGCAGACAACAGTGGTATTCAAGTATAATAAAAGCTCTAGCTGATGACTACTGCTAAAAATCTGGGCACTAGGTAATGCTGGCACAGTATAACTCTCAATCATTCTGAACAGGTTGGGCTAAATCCCGTCAGAAGTATCATGGTGCTCTGATACATGTGCCCAGACAAGTTACTTGCAGTACCCAAGGCCTTTAATGCCTGTAAAGAGTAGTGTGTCATCAGCCAGTCTCCTCATACTTTCCAGTCATCTCTCTTAGATAGCCTCTTCTGAAAAATCTGAGTAAATGGTATCTGCTGTGCAAAAAGTTTCTTCAGAAAAATGTGGCCCTGAGAATATCTTCTCATTTTAGAACATATTCATGCTGCATGTCCTTATGAATCTTCTAGTTTTGCTCATCATCCACGGAATGTGAATTTAAAAACAACTCCCCCACCACCTCAAATTACCTCTTCCAGCTCTAAACATCTCCCAAAGGCCTATCTTTCCCATGAAGTCTACTATCATCCATCACACAAAGGTAAAGGGCCACTCAGCCTTCTGCTTGTCCTCCTCTTTTTTTCCATCCCTCTATACCTTTTTAATCTCAGCTTTGCTGACGTATTGCTCTTATTTGTCTTCAAGGAAAGACAAAGATGAAACATGATGCTGTAAGAAAGATGCTGCAACAAGATTCACTGAGTCTTCCTGCATGGCTGGAGAAGCATTACTTTTTATGAAGTCCAACTTTCACTGAAGTCAACAGCAATCCTTCTTGCTAACTTTCCTGTCTCCAGTGGATTTCCACTTCTCTTGAGTTTCTCTCCTTTTCATAAGACTATAAGATAGTCTGTGTAAACTGCAGCTGCTACAGAGAAGGGAGCTGGCTCGTACCTAATCCAGTGGGACAGGATCTTTTCACACAGAACTTATTGTGATAATGCAAATAACTATTGTTAAATCTAACTAATCAATAATACTTGTGAAGAGATAAGTCTGCGATTCGGTGATATATCCCCTTGTTCCTACCCTTCAGATCTCCCTTCTGACGATCTGGTCTTGAAAATACTCAAAGTCAAGAATAATTTAACATGTGATCAATGGGACTAAGACGTCTCCCTGCAAAGGATTACGGCTGGGTTGCATGTGGATGAACTATGGCTATTACTTTATGGTAACACAAAGAAATGTATATATTTCACACAGGTACCTGATAATAAAGCTTTTATTATTCTCTGGGAACTAAAGAGGGAACCTTATAGAGATATATCCATTCTATCAAGAAACTGAGATTTCTTAGATGACCCATGAAGTAGGAAATATGCAGGTCTGAATTAGCCAGCAGCTCAGAAATACTGATTTTCAATTGGCTTAGATAGGCTCTGACCTGAAAAATATTAACTGTAATCTGTGTATAGCTTGCTAATAATATCCTAAAATCTCTAAGATCTTTTTTTTTGTGTTGGTGTGCACGCCAAGGAGCATACCAGCTGTCCTCATTGTTTTCTTCCCCTCCTTTTCTAACCTGTAGCCAGAATCACAAACCATTAAATGAACTGCAACATAGAAAGCAGTTAGCATGTCTTTGCTAATAAGTTAGACCATCTATGTTTGGTATCCATAGGTATTTTGTTATCATTAAAGATGATGTGATTTTGGTGGTAGCTCTATTGGTTAGAATCACTAAGTACTGTAAGCAATGCATAAGTAAAAACATTAAGTACGAGGTGCTGAGAAATATTTCTAGCACACACAGAAAATGACTGGAAGTTAGAAAAAAACCTGACTGGCATGAAACATTGACTACTGCTTGTGGAATTTTATGAAGTGTTTTACTATCTGTCACTTCTGCAACCACAGGAAAATAGCAGACTTTCTTACATATCTTAGCATCATATATTTTAATGAATGTATTAAATAATTATGGTAGTGCACATGCTGTAATTTGCTAAATGCTGTTCAACTGTAGAAAGATACAGGTTTTTTCAAAAACAAAACCAAAAAATGGCACCCAATTGCTAATTAGCAGAGTAGAAGACATTCTTCTGACTTGTCAGATTAAGCTTTCTAAACTGCTTGACCTGCATCCATCCTTCTGTGCCTCATAGTTCAGCTACATAGATTACTTTATTTTTTCACAGAAAATTATTTGGTTTCTGTGTCACCACATTTTTCTCTTTTTAGCACATCATATTTTTTTAAATGTTTATGTAATAGTCTATTTGCATCTTTAATATGTTTTATTTATTTTAAAAAACAAGGCTGAGCATGCACATTACAGATGCAGAAAGCATAGTAATGGAACAACAGGACTTTATTTGTTCAGCTGAAATAATGTGTGCATTCAACCAAATTTTTCCTTTTAAATTAGAAATTAGAAAGTTAAATGTATATGCTAAAATCAGCTATAATAAAAGAGGAGGTGACTCTAGCCCACTAATCTCCATTTTGAACACCCTAAATGTTCATGTAAGGCTTCTTAAAGTGACTGAATTAGCTGGATACCTAAACATCATTGAAATTTTTGTGGGACCTGGTGTCTAGCTCTAGGAAAATACTTTGAAACTCAGGATTTTAGTATTAATCCAATACTCAGTTAGATCCTTGAGCTAGGCAAAGGATGGAGAGCCAGTGATGGAGCTACAATTCTTTAAAAGATTGCCAGTGACCTGGAAAACTGCTGCAGTAGGCATGCAAAACTGGAATGATTTTGCAAGCAGGATTAAACATCCACTACCTTTAATTATTGCACAATTAAAATAATAATGGTAGGCTATTTTGACTAGTCAAATAAAAAATGAACATTTAATTGAACGTTTCATGAATGTTTCATATCAATCAGGAACTCAAATACTCCTGAATTTTTATTGCAATATTTGCTTGTGTTACTGAAAGCTCTTTAAGGCATCAACGAATTGTAACAAACCCATTTATTTACAGTATGTTTGCCCTCACTAGGACTGAAGGGTGCACAGGAAAATTGAAAATGATCTTTAGGATGTCTTAATAAAAATATATGTAAATAATTGGAAAAACAAGAACAGCAGCATGTAAAAGCAGAAAAAAATCTAAAAGAAGCCTAAATTGTTGCTGGCGGGTTTTTCCCCTAGTTAAACAGACAGGTGAAAATTCCCCTTTAGGAAAGCGCATGCAGAGCATGCATGGCTTTTGGAGGAAGAGTATTGTATGGGCTGGTTTCCAAAAATGCTGTGGCTCGAAAACGTAATTAGATGGCAAGTAGGTGAATAACAAAAGTTAAAATCCCTAACAATAATGAGATTCATTTGATAATTGCACAAATGCAAGATAAATGTTGTCCTTTTAATTTGTTCTCTAACCACTGAGGACACAGCTTTACTGACAGCTTTCCAGTAGCACCTTGATCTGATCAGTAAGTGCTCTGAGATCACTGGATAATTTGCTAGACTATATTTCATATGGATCAATCCCCCAGCCCAGCTCACCAGGCCGCCACAGCAAACGCATGTGATCATACAGGGAAAATATAAGGGGAAGGAAAGTAAATAAAGGTTTAATGACAGGTTTTCTACACTCATGCAGTAGAGCTTTCCTTTCTTTTTTTTATATTTATCACAGGTGCAGTTGCACAATTTTAGTGCTGGAGAGATAAAAAACACAGCAAAGGAACAACACTTGCAATAATGTCACAAGCAGGGGCACCACTGAAGTGTTCAGTCTGCTCAACTGACAGTCTCTCCAAAAAATACAATTTAAGTCCTAGAAAAGCCTCCCTGTAAATGCGGCCATATTTTAACCTGCTGTATGGTTCAAATAATTGATTTGAAATGCAAAGTGATAGATGAGAGCCCCATTTATCATATCTTCTCCTGCAGACATGTGAAGAAATAAAACAAAACTCACCATTATTCACCAGGACATGGAGTGGACAATTCTTTGCTCTAAACTGCTGCACAAATTGCCGTATCGACTTCATGGAAGCCAAATCACAGTATAAAAATTCCACTGGGAGAGAAAAGGAGGCAAACAAAAACAGAGTTAGGTCAGTCACAATGATATAAAAACACACAGACATCAAAAAGGGCTTTTATGATAATGTCAACAGGAAAGTAAAGATTTTAAAAATACAACAGCCTTTTCAAAATTATAGCTGAAGCTGGTCTCAGAAGGTTCCTTTTTTCTCCTTCCTCTTTTCTCCTCCCTTTTTCCATTTCTATTTTTAAAGTGCTGATTCCTCATAGAGTAAATATGAGGAATGCTGCTGTCAGGAGGTGAAGAAGGGTATTAAGCTGAGCAAATATGTCCCAATCCTACCGAGTTTTTTACTGCTACCATTTAGGAAGAGGGGCTACAGCTCCTTGGTGCTGAGATGATCACGATATGGCAGCTGGAAATCAAAAAGGAAGAGGAGAAGTCACATCAGGCACCACGTTTCCCTGTGTTCGCAATGCCAGATTATCTCCTGAGTGTCTGTGGTCCGAAGAGTGATAAAGCCTGACAGCACATTACAAAATAAAGCTTTTGAAGGCAGTAGCAAAGATGAGCAAGTGTGCTCATGCAGTGACTCATCCAATCACCGACAGCAAACATGGCATTGTGAGTGATGCCATAGGTTCAGTGGACATCTAGGGACATATGGTGTCTGGGTCACCCGGCAGCAACAACCAGTCATGTAAAAGCCTTTCGAATGTATGCAAGTCATGCCTCCCCTTGGCTCCAACAATGGCAGTGTGACTTGAGAGGATCACAGCTCATATGGATACTGTGGGCAGCATCCTGCTGATGCCAGTTGGGAAGCAGGGCATCAGCGTCTCAAAATATATTTAACACTGGTATGGTTTTATTTCCTAGAAAATATGTCCCTAACAAAAGCATCCTTTGTCCAAAACAGTCCGACATTAACCTTCAGTAGAACACTATGAAACTAATTATTATTATTAGTAATAATAATAATTTAAATCCCTCAATAACATTAAACTCCTCAAGTCTGAAAATTCTCCTCCTCTTGCAGTTGTTCAGCTTTTACCCCTTTCTCTCACAGCATTGCTTCATTGGTTGCCTTGCCTTTCATGACAGCCATGACCTGGGTTATGAAGTCGAAAAAAGTGGTCCCCCACTCTCCCACCCTCAATAGCACTAGCTATCCCTACTAAACCTTTCCTCTTACTCTTTTCCTTGGGCCATCCATGCCATTCACCAAACTGTTTCATCCTGTCACAACCAAGGCTGCAAGCTATAATGCCTCTTTATAACATGCCTGTACAATAAGAGTTTAAGAAGGCCTGAAGGCACAACAGCAAGATAAATAACGAGACAATCACAGCTGTTATTAAAATTCCTTATAGGAGAACAGTTCCTTCAGTTCCCTTCAGTTTTATAGGATGGGGCTTCAATAATCATATATTTTTAACGTACACAGTATTAGTCCAATAAAATTTTTTTAGTGAATTTATAAATTGCTCAATGCCCTTTTCCTCATTTAAAAAAAACCAAAACACTTAAAGATTTCAGCTTCAAGCTAGTATAAACGCATTCCTTCAAAATGACTGTAAATTCATGCCATTTCAATAACATTGACCCATGAATAACACTGGACAATTTCTTGAGCTCCCTGTAGGCCTTTAGGAGGTCTGCTGTTTTGTTTAGTTTCACTGATGTCCTGCATATGGATATGGTAAGGAAATGCAAAACTTATTAATGCTTATAAAAGAAGAGAGTTGTTCAAGCCATCCGTCTTGTGGCCTGGCAGCTACATAAAACCACAAGAATGGTACTGTAATTGCTCAGATACACAAAACCTGGTTGTACTAACCTATTAGTAACTCGTACAACAAGGAGTGGAGTAAAGACCCAGCTGAAGTTTTATGCTGACTCTGCTGTTGTTCTGCTTCTCCAGGCAGCTCATCAAGGAGAGATATTATGAAAAGCATGATCAGCTTCTTAGAAGGCAGTCACTCACACTGTCAATGGAAGAGCCTCTTTCAATACAAAATACTCATCTTTGTACAGAAGGTATTGGACTTTCATTAGCTGCAGTATTTTGTGGCACAGCACAGTTCTTCAACCACCCATATGGACTGTGGCAACACTACTGACTCTCCTGGATTTTGCTAATACCTCTATTATGTGCAAGAAAAGAAGGCCCCTGAGAACATTCACTAAGCCAAATTTTAATATCTCCTCTCATTTGACCTGGAAATTGTTCTTTTCTGCACTGTCAGCAGTGTGCCAAAGTGAGTGCTTTTCAGCCTCACCGGTGCAATCTCACCCTTCGTAGGAATTAACTTTCTGCTACATCTGTCTGACCTTCTTTCCTTTAATTTCATAGTTTTGGAGAGCAAGTGCTGTCTTTTGTTACAACTGTACATAGCCTAGATTAATGGCATACTAGGCCAAGGCTATCATTACTGAGCTTATTTACTTGCTTACTTGGGAAGCGTGTCATCATATTCAGTGTTTGTAAAGTACTTGCATCAAAAGATCAGAACATGCTTTGGAAAGGAAAACAAACAAATCAACCCCCAAACTTTTCTTTTTGCTCACAGAACAGAAACATTAATGGCCGGAGTCCTTGTTCGTGCTTATTTGTGCACGGCAGCTCTTTGCCAAGAGGAGGTTTCACTGGCGTGAGTGCTGCACCAGCCGAGGTGCTGTTTAACTTACGAAAGAGTGCCAAAACACGTCTCCAAGTCGTAGGCTGACTCAGTGGCCCAGCCTTGAACAGAAACCAAGTTTCTTCTTTGTTCAGTGATCCACGTATTTAATTGTTATAATCAGTGTACTGAAGAATTATACAGTTAGAAGCTAAGGACAGTGATTAGTTTCTAGAATATTTTGAAGCATGCACTAATGTACTAAGCATGCCAATTTTTAAAATGTCATCATTAATAAAGACCAGTGTTTAATATTAAAGGGAATACATGGCCAAACCTGAACTTGAACTAACAATGTGACTTGAACCACTTTTCAGAAACAGTGATGGCAAAAGGTTGCCTGTATAGAATAGGTATGATCAAAAAGATGTGCGGTAGCAATAAGCAAACTGAAATATGCCAAAATTAATATTTAGATATGTTACTCATCTTTTTGGTTTATCTCCCACTAGACTTCAAATTATTCAAATACTTAATAACTGACAACAGTGATTATTCTGTTTTTGAGTTTAATAATAGGTTTCAAAACTAACTAGTTTCTTCAATTTTCTGTATGCTATTAAAAACAAAATTGGGGAACAGAATCTACATACAGAATATCTGCAGCTAATGATACTGAAATACTCTAATTTCTAACTCTATCCCTTGTCATCTTTCTTTCTCTTACACTATTTCTATTCTGACAGACATACCTGCATTTCTTTCTTCTACTGGATGTGCTCTTAGTTCTTATCTAAACAAGCTGTCCAATGAAAGCAAGTGAATACATACTTCTCAGACACTGGTTGAAATATCCAATCTTAAAAATATTTTACTATTATTGTAATTTGATGACTCAGCTGCCAGAAATTTATCAGCTACAGTTACTTATGCCATTATTCACATATGAATAGATATCTATATGATGGTGCTACAATTAACTGCTTTGCCTAATTGCTTTCAAACATGCATGTGCCTGGTGCAGCAGCTTTGCAACAACAGAGAATGATGTTTTCCTGGCTGCTCTTTAAGGCAGCCCTACGAATTGTAAACAGCTATGCCTGCTGACCACCCATGACACCACCGAGCACCATCACTGTTCAGTACCTGTTCTGCACTGAGCACCATCCGCTCACTTGGTCAGGGTACCTAAAGTCTGAGGACCCACAGGACAAGCATGTAGTGGCTCCTGGAGAGATATCTGACACTATGAGCCTCACAGGAGCTGGGAAAGGCCCAGGGTTAGGAGAGCCTGACACAGCCCCTGAGTGCTCACGCTTCCCTGAGTTTCCCATTGGGGTCAACTTCCTTATTTCTGTCCACATGCTTCTTCATGCTATAAGCACACCTTTCTTTTTAACATTTAGAATTCCTCTCTTTTGCTTTCCATGCCAGCACAGCTGCCTCTGGTTGCACGTTTCTTCTGTGTCTGTATCAAAGGGCATGAAAAGCATGAAATGGGAATGTTGGTTTACTATGGAAGGTAAATTCAGAAGCAAAAATAATAGACAGATATTTCAGTGAATTATCAGGGAGCATAACTTGTGATACTCGCTGATCAGCTGAACACAGGAAAATGCAGTGTTTGGGCTCCTGCAAAGACTATGTCACTTAGGTTTGATTTAGAGCAGATTAAGATGAGATGGAGGTCACCTACCAACTACCACTACATTCTGTATTCAGCTTTAACTCATCATATTGAAGCTACAGCTGCACTTCAGAAGAAATCGTAAGTCATAGTCAACTTTCTTTTATTACTTACACCAAAGCAGTTTTCCATCATGATTTCACTGTCTTGGTGTGAAAAATATAAGCAGGGGATGGATTCTAAGGAAAGCTGCAATCCTTCTCAGCACAGCATGGAGCTGAGAGCATGGTGGAAAGAGGACTATAGAATGGATTTCTTTGCCTCTTCCTGCTTGCCACCCATTTATTCAGTGTCTGAAGATACCAGCAGGAAGATTTTGTTCTCTAGCAAGGCACAAGGAATGGCTCTTAGACAAGATTAATCAAAAAAAAAATGGTCTACAGTAGTCACATGCTCAAAACATACTGCAAAAAGTCTGCATGTTCTTTGGCTGCCATATACTATCCTGCCTAACTTTGTTATCTGCATAGCAACAAGGAGAAATGCTGCCCTGCTCACGAAAGAACTGAGCATGCTTCTGAGCACCTGGACAGAGCCAGAAATGTTGTTTACCAGAAAGTATTCTTTATGAAGCAAATACCCAGCATCTGACACATGCACTGCAGAGCGAGAGAAGCCCTGTCAGCAAGGTAGCAGGTGAAAATGAAGTGGAGCAAACCTCAGCAGAGAAAAGCAAGAACTGGAAGGAGGAGAAGACATAAAGCAGTACTGACTGGAGCCTCCCTCTCTTTTGTTACAGCACTGTCCTTGTTGACACTAATAAACAGTGGCTTTTGCTGGTCCAGTCTTCAGAGAGAAGCCTGTTATCTCCCTTGCCCTGTGGTTCTCTCTCAGCAAAGTAAGGTGTCCTAGAATCAACTCATCATTGTCAGCATGATTCTGCTCATCTGCTTAACACATCTTCCAGCCAAAACAAAAGGCACTCTCAACCAAAACAGGGCTGTCAAGGGAAGGAAATGAACTTCTGGCCAGCTGGAAATTCTGACCATCTAAGGTCAAAACTATGGCTGCTATATGACAACACTGTGAGTGGGAAAATGCAAAAGCATTTCTAGGATGCTAACACAAATCTGTGGTTTATCATTCTACCAAATGGGTATGTGTAGAAGCATATAAGCCCCCACCCACAGAATGTAGCTCCTGTTAAGAGAATTTTTCCTCACTGCCCAGGACTAACACACAGGCTGTGATGCAAGTTCTGCTCAGACCTGCATGATGACGTAACTATGCATGTTATCCAGGACTAGAAAATGCTTACTATAGAAGGACTCATAGGTAAACAAAAACAAACAAAATCCTACAGGTAAATAAGGTGTGTACCAGCCAATTGAATATTGAGCATGACAGACAGTCATTATAAATGCAGCAAGCATATCTTCTCTTATTTATGCTGTGTTCCTGCTGTTGTGCACTTGATGACTACTCTGGGCTTCACACCACAAGCACTCCATAATCTCCCCCATTCTTCATTTGCATCCAAAATTCTCAGGAACTAAATAATTAATTGATCAATGCACAGAAAATCCTAGGATGTGCAATCATAGCTGCGACACTTGTTAGTCCCTTAATTCCAGCTGTGGTTATGGTGACAATTTGCAGAGCTTTGGCTGCTAATCCTTCAGACTATTTTAACTATGTGACTGTAGACTAAAATGCTCACTATTGCCTGCTGGGCATCTTACAAGTTTCTCCCCAGTCTTCTCCTCTTTTCTTTATTAGTATGTATAATTTTGTGGCACTTTTTTAGATCACTGATCTTTCATAGACTATTAATAGAAACAATAAACCATGGCTAACCCTAGCACAGATTTACTGCTCAAGCTGATGCTTGTGATATGCCACTGAAGAAAAAGACAGATGGAACACATCTATCTAGCAAAGCGTGTGAGTGCAGTGCCATGGATCATATTAGTGAGCATATTTAAAGACATACGGTTTGGGTACAGTCATTAAAAGATACACTCACAACTTGAGTTAGCCTAGTTTGTCTGCAGCTTTTCAGCAGGCAAGAAAGAGCACCTAAATTCAGCTGCTACTTCTCTGAGTCATTCATTCTAGTGCCACTAACTTTAAAGGCAATCTGAAGAGATTAGCTTTCTGTGCCTAATGTTAGGCTTTGTGAATAGACACTGTGTGTCATCCTCCAGCCTATTCAGTGAAGAAAGAGCTTTGCATCAGTGTTCATTACATAAACAAAAATACACATTGGGCAAATATTAGAAACTTGTGTCTTTTTTTTTTTTTTTCCTTCCTTGGGATGGTTTGAACACTGCTCAAACAGCTATAGTAAAAAAAGGCATTTCATGGTGCCACTTCTTAACCACGTAGCTTTAACTTACCGAACTAAGAGAAATGGGGGAAAAAACGTCTTCAGCTGGCAGACACGTGCTCTCTCAAGTGGAAAAGTAAAATAAAAATTTGCTCTCAGAAACTGAGTAATCTCTCCTAACTACTTTCAACTTCCACAACAGAAGAGTGGCTTAGTCCAGTGATCCTTTAACATGTTAAATTCCTGACAGCTCTTGTGGACTGGTTAATCAAAAATAAGCAAAACTCCAGGGTAAGAACGGTGTTTCAGTTCTGTAGCTACCAGCAGCTCCCATTACTGCCAAAATACCACCTTATCACAGGAAGCCCTCCAGAACAGCTTCACAGATCATACCTCCAAAGCACAAGGATGTAACAGTAGTATAAAGCGTAGGTATTCCATGTAAAGCAACAGAAATACCCACACACGACTGTGCAGATCACACCACCAGGTATTAAATATGCTACCATTTAAGCACAATTCCCCCAAACAAAGCGTTCTCTGGGTTTTCCAAACATGCTTTGCTGTATAGCATTTGACATTTTCTGTTTGGCAGGGACAGGACTTGAAAAAAAATAATCTGCCATCAACTTGTCAGAAGAATAACCTCAGGAGGTGGTGGCAGAAGGACACACGCAGTGGGATCCACAGCCAGCTTTAAGGGTGAGAAGGGTTATCTTAGCTTCCCATGGGTAAAATTTCCTCCAGTTTATTGACTGGGGATGCTTTATTTTTTTAAGAATAGAAAATACAATAACAGATACATATAGAATGTCCTCATATGCTTGCTGGAAATTAGATTCCATCTCCTCCTTGTGAGTTCAGGTACTCATCACCCATGTTCCTGACTGCAGAGAGACAATGTCCTCTGATATCCTGCCTTGATGGCATGGGAAGACTTAGTTTTTACCCGACTAAACAATGGTTTGGGGAACCCCTTCTGTCATTATTTCTCATATGTAAGGGTGTGCCTTCACACAGGTTGAAAAGAAATATGATTTTGGCTCTTCATAAGGGCCATTTAGAGCCCTGTAGAGAAATGGTGGGAAATGACATGATCACACCAGCTTCACCCTGGGGTTGATATTTGGAAAAAAAAACCAAATATGTTGCCATGGAAATGCTCTCATATCTCTTCTTGAGAATTAAGGAAGGAAACCTTCATCCCATTCCTAGCTAAGTATGTTTTCTTCCCTCCAGGGGGACCAGAAACAAGAGGAAAGGTCCAGGTAAATTCTTTCTGCTCATAGGGACAGAAGAGCTCACAGCGAGCATCTGAAGATTCATTTATGGACAGAAAAGAAAATTGCTTAGAATATCCTCATGACGATTAATACCCTCATTGCAGGTGTGGGAGGCAGAGCTAGATGACCTTTAAAGGTCCCTTCCAATCCAAACTATTCTGATTCTATTTACTTTAAGATGTATTTTCCTCTTCCTTGCCGGTGAACAGATTTTTGTATTAAGTTTCATTGCTATATTTTGAGAATTTCAGATACGTTTCTTTTGCTTCCTGGTTGACATTTACTCTTTACAGCGGCTTAGCTCTACACTGTGACTTACATCTCATTTAAAACCTCAAAATATAATGCACATATGTGACAAACACATTACCATATTCTCGTATTGACACTTCTCATCCGGAATGAAACTTAAGTAAAGAGCTTTTTTGGAAGTAATACAGAGTCAAGCTATTAAAGAAGACAAAAGTCAGCAAGGCTTTCACAAGACAACAAAATGAAAATGTACTTCAGAGCAAGCTAGGAGCATGAGTCTTCCCAGAAATGAACCTGAGTCCTCAACTGATTTAAAATGCTGCAGTTCTGCAAAATATATGGAGCTATCATTTGTTTCTAGTTTCTCAGCTCTGGACTTGCACATTCCCAATGCATCTTGGGTTGTGTGGCTTAAAAGTGAAGATATTGAATCACTTGTATAATTTAATGATCAAGGACACATACATGCATATGGAAGAGTACCAGAGAGGACAAGAAAAGGCCCAGTGATCTTTCGCTGGCAGCTTTATCCTTCAGAATATTTTATTAGACATGTACCCTGACTAAAACATGCACTAGCACTCATCTCGAGCTGTTCCACTCTTGACTTGTGGAATTTCTTTACTAGATGAACAGCTTACTGTGCAAAAGCAAATATAGTTTATTAATTCAAACATTTTCTCCATGCTACCAAATTCAATTTAGTTTCAAATTAGTTACCTTGCTCATATCTTTACACCTCTAAATCTTGCTTGCCTCAGCCTCCTTAATTTATTTGTCTTTTTTAACATGAAATTCTACTTTTTCACCTTATAAAATTTAAAAAAAAAAAAAAACCCACACAAAAAAAAAAAAAACAAACCAAAAAAAAAACCACAACCTCACATTTATCCATAGAACAGATTTTTTGGCTTTATTTGCTACAGTTAAGAACCTCCAAATTCAATTAGCCTGCTTTTGTACTGAAACAGGTCAGAACTGGTAACAGCCCAGTTCCCAGTGGCCCAGAACCTCTTGTCTGTCAGTGCAGGTCTGGATTTTCCTGTCCTCTCATTGATGTAATTGTCAAGAGACGAGAAATGGCTTGTAACCTTCAGTCTTTGAAAAATTTACCTTTCTATTACTGATTTTTAAAAATAGATTAAGACTTTCTGTGCTATTTTATGGCAAAATCAGCAAATCCTCACCTGCAGTGCAGGAGCTTCTTTCTGTAAGCTAGTATCAAATATATACTTGGAGATCTGGGAAAAAAAACCAAAACCAAAACCAACCAACCAACCAAAAAAAAAAAAAAAAAAACCAAAAAAAAAAAAACAAAAAAAAAAACCAAAGAACCAACCCCCAAAAAGTTCCAGCAGGACCATTTCTCAGTACACTGTCTAGATATTTCATACTTGAAATCAACTTTCAATTCATGGCACGATTGAATACCAGAGAATCATTATATGATGGTGAAACAACTCTCCCATTGGCTACACTTCTGAAAAGAGAATACATTTTCTGCTTACAGCTGCTTTCCATTTCAAAACCACCAAAATAAAAACCTCTAGTGCAAAGAAGTACATTTGTAATAAGCTTTGGTATTGCTATGAAAACACCTCAGCAAATATTTTGCTCCACACCCTCTGAGGTAACACAGAGGTTGATAGCGTCTCTGCTTTGTACTACTTCAAGGACAAAAACCTTTCAGAGTCAAAGGAAACAAAACAAAGAACGGAATAATATTTCCAAGCTCCAGGCAAGAACAACTTTGAGTTGCCCAGAATACAACAACTTCTGCTATAGTCATGAGAACTATCCATAACACATACTTCTGCAAAGATTACCTTTCTTTTCCCCAGAACTTTTCTGCTTTTTCACTCTGTGTCAGTCCTGGCACCCATGCAGCAAACTTGAGCAGCTCCCAGACCCAGCATCAAATGACGTTTTTTCCTCCTTTTCCTCTTTGTTTTTGGAGACAGCATTCACACTGATCAGCGAGTCACACTTTTTCTGTGGTAGCAGAGGCCACAGAGCTGATGGAGGGGAGGCAGTGGGAGCAGGCAGATGGGGCGAGTGATGCAAGAGGCTAGGGCTGCCCCTTCCACCAATTGTACAGCTTTAAGGCCAGGTAGTCACAGCTAACCTGGTTTCTGATCACTTGGCAGGGTGGCTGCTGTCCGCTCACATCCCTGCCCCTCTTCATTCACACACATCTGCTGGTGCAAATGCCTCTCCTGGCTCATGTCAAGTGATACCTGGGATCTTATACAAGCTATGTAAGCAAACATAAATAACCTTGGGTAGCAATGTCATCATCTTTTCCCATTCATCCAAGAATCAGGATGCATAGGCTCACTTTGTCTTTTCTTCCAGATCCGACATAAGGCTGTTTTTCTTTCATGCTTAAGCAAGCTTAGATCTGTAGAGGGCTTCTAAGATGGCATTCATCTCACCTCTTTCACTAATCTAGTCTGAGATGAATTATGGCCTACAACTGTTTATTCCCCTCCACAGACAGGAAAGGGAGCTTGGGGATACTGATTCAGATTTAAACCTCTGCACTATAAACTTCAAAAATTAGGTGATTTGAATCCCAGTGTTCAGTTGCAACTAATAATGAACAGAGAATGAGAGAAAAATCAGAGAACTGTGAATGCATGCAGATGACTCAGTGTTATTCACCATACTTAAGATTTGGGGGGATGGGGAGAGAGGGAAGAAGAGAGTGAGAACTTCCAGCAGGATCTGTAAGCGTGATGAAGCACTGGAATGAGTTGCCCAGGGAAGTTGTAAATGCTCGATTGCTGGCAGTGTTCAAGGCTGAGTTGGACATAGCCTTGGGTGACATGGTTTAGTGGGAGGTGTCCCTGCCCATGGCAGGGGGGTTGGAACTAGATGATCTTAAGGTCCTTTCCAACCATAACTATTCTATGATTTTATGATTCTACGATCTTGCCAAAGGCTCGCAGATGCTATCTGTAGGTAGCACAAAGAAAATTCATGCTGGAAAAAGATAAGGAGTCTTCCAGGAAGTGTTTAAATTCTTTTCATATTGTGAATGTCTCTGAAATAACTGATTTCTCAACCGAAAAACTGAGATAGCGTTGCACAATCTAATTGATGCACACATCCTGAGAGTCAAAGAAGGTAAAGATCATTGTAGTGGTTGGGTTTGGTATCACTATGTCTATAAATGCACATAACTGAGTTTAAGCAAACTGCACGACATTATTGTTTCTAAAATAACGACAGTATAACTACACATCCCAGGTGAGAACTGGCAGTTTTGCTGCTGCTCTATAAATCACACAGCTCTTGCAGCTACTAATCTGTGGCAGAGATCTTACTAGCAAGAAAAGTGATAGGAAAAAGAAGTGCAGACAAATAGAATGCCAATAGAGCCTCTTGATTGCCACTTCACAGGCTGTCCTGTACACTGGATGCAACCTCCTTTCTCTTTTTACTTCAATACAAATAGGTACTTCATATTATTTCTAGGGATGTATTAACATAAGAAAAGTTTGGCTTTTTTTTCTTTGAGATGGATTAATCTTTAAGAAACTACAGATTTCCCCACTCCAGTCCTGTTTTGTTACTTTGCTGTTCTTCTCATCTTAGCTCCCTTGCTGGTTCTTCAGAGCTTTTAGCATGATCACTCTAATGTAGTGTCCCTATTCAATGATGGGGCTTTAAAGCAATTATCCTACATAGCAGTTCCCTGCTAATACTGACCTGGAATTTCAGGCAATGTAAGCCAGAGCTGCTGAGCAAGGAAGCACAGGGTTTTTCGCCTCCATCGCAACATTCAGTGTTTCTGTTATTTTCATTCATCTTGGCAGTGAACTTATTTTTGGACATATGAGTAATTCTTACTCTTAGGAATGTGCATCCTGTGTATTTTCCAGTATTGAATCGTACTGATAAGCATTTTCATTAGACAGTTTGTGGAAATTCTTCCTTTCATTAGAAAAAAAATGCCAGGGAAGGCAATGTCCAGATGGAAATCATATGCTCTCATTTGGTGACTAGTTAGGAAAGAAATAGGCATTTTTAACTGCATAAACCCTTTTTTTCATGAAAAAAATAAACTGGTTTTGGTTTTTTGGTTTTTTTTTCTTCTAAAAGTACAACTTGGGGAAGATTCTGGATGAACAAAAAATTTGAGCCTTTGTCCCATTCAAAAATCTGGCTTGTGCATATCAGACTTTGCCACCTTTACTCCAGTTCTAGAGACAAAACTACCTGTACAGGTAAGTCTTTGCATTCTCATTCAATATTTCGACTTCATGGAGATACTTTCATCAGCTAAACGAATTTAAAAGAAGCGTTGGTGAGACACACCTCCATGTCTGAATTTCTCACCTGCAGAAGGGGTGCAAGGTGCGGAGCAATGTGTTAGTTGTACCACAATGATGGCAGCTTAGTCTGCTGGATTGGTGTAAAGAGATGTGTACCATTGTTAAATGCATAACAGTGCATGAATCTATTTCTCTGTATATCTGCTCTCTGGCTAGTGGGTTAGTGGTCAGCAGTAAGTAGAAGGGTTTTTTTTTTGAGGCAATAGTCACAGCATTGTTTTTCCTTTGTTGCACACCCTTCAGGGACAAGCCTTTAAGAGGGGTAGGGAGAAAACATATTCTGGTTAGTCTGCTTACACCCAAATATAACTCAAATTATAGGCAAACTGTATTTTCTTCCATTCTCCTACCTAAGAAAAATAAACTCAGAAAGACAAACCTCTCTTGAATTTTTCATCCTCTGCAGGGAATTATTAATGTATGAAATGATTGTTCTGATGTATTAGCGGCATTTGGTTCTCAAGGAATCCAGGAATTCCCCTCACTACAGATCAGTGTTTCTAAGATGGTGATAGCTGTGATCATGACACTATGGAGGAGCAGAGAACTACAACTAGCAGGAGACTGGATCTGAGGACTTGCAAAGGTTTTTCATTTCTGCTTAATGTCAAACTAGCATTTTTGGGAAAGATAACTGCCCTCACATACTGGGAAAGAAAACAGATAATAACTTCAGTGCAATCAAGCACGCTATCCTAGCAGGCTACCCTTAACAGCAGATCTGGATCTGAATTCTACCTTTTGAATACATTTTGAATTGCTGCAGAGCCCCAGATTAGCAGTGCTGCAACATCAAAAGGCTCTGATGCAAAATTTTGGTGCAGCATGCCGCAACATATAAAAACCACACTGCCTGTTTTTAGCAGATTCTCACCCACTATAGTGCTTCCTTAAGTCTCCATT
>JASSUY010035188.1:0-12314 GCA_032466535.1 Forpus xanthops | reverse complement strand
ACACTGGTGTTATCAGCACTGTTCCTAAGCCAAAAAATCCAAAACACAGTGCTCACCAGCTACTGCTTAAAGAAAAATGACTGCCGCTGCTGAACCCATGACAGGTATAAACTGGCAGACTGCAAGCCGGCTCTGGTCTGGAATTTGATACAGAGCTGTGCATAAGCAAATACACTTGGCAAATACTTGTGCAGCACCTTAATTTCCCTCTAAGGCACTTTCTCCAGTTGTTCAGTCATTTCCTTGATCCACCTTTACACTTTCTCCAGTTTTCTCCAATACCTTACATGTGTGTATATACACATGTATGTACACACATATATATTTTGCTGTATCACATCTGATTTTCAGAACATCATTAAAAGGTATATATATTCACAGTTAAGGGTTTCAATGACTGCTCCTTCTTTTGATTTTGCATAGCAGTGCTCAAAGAATGCATTCTTTCTACCCTTAGTCTCTGGGTCATACTTTGGTTTTGTTTATTTTTTTATCTGATACTGTTTTAGGGTTGGGTTTGGTTTTTTTTTAGGAAAAAAGAGATCGATGAATACAATTAACGAGAGTATATCATAGAAAAAGAATTAAGGCAAATCCTTGACTTGCCTACTTTACTACTGTGGAGCCTATGGGCTGTCCTAATTTATTAAGGTTAACAGTGAAATTATTCTAATGCAAAGCAAGCAATTTAAAAGGCATGTAATTGGGGGGACGAGATTTTTTTTTTTCTTTCTTTTCGAGGCCAAACAGCAACTCTGCCGAATGGAGCCACCTTCCTGTCTCTACAACAGCTAACCATTTCCAGTGAAACATCAGGAGAGATTATTTCCTCACTAGCACTTTGCACCAAGACCATCCACGCAGTTCAGAAGCAGCTGACCAGATTTTTATTGAGCTTTTCCAAGTAACAGACCTTGGCATGGAATCAAGCACAAAGAACATAAGAAGCAACTGAAATGGAGAGGAGGTGACAGGGATTCAAATGGCAAATAAACCAGCATCAGCTGCTCTGGGGAAATGCCTCAGGGAGCGGTAGCAAATTGCGGTTTGGAGTGCCTGGATGATACCTGCTTCCACTCCTGGCCTAGGAGGCTTGAGATACCATATATTGCACGCTTTCTCCCTGGAGAAATCTAAGCCCATACTGAAGATACTCATTGCCAGCTTGGGAACATGTGCCTGCTGCGCTGCCCTATGCAGGTGCATCCCACACTGCCCATCTGCTTGCCAGGTGCTGCATAGACCAAGCACCCTCCTTCAGCTGCGAAAGAGCCTTTGCTCCTTGTGTCAGCAGGTATCAAACATGTCAACAGCCTCCTTTGCCCTTAAGATACCCAAACTGCAGAAGATCAGCAGAAGCTGTAGTGCAATTCAAACCCAACACTTTTTGGAAACGCTGTTCTGTTACAAAACAGAGCAAGAAACTAATTTTCTAGGAAAACAGATCGTTGTTAGATGAGAACTACACGGAACTAGCAATGAAAAATGTCAGAGCTCTACTGCAGGGTTTTAGTGACATTTTCCTCATACTCGTTACCAATATTAATTCACAAGACTTGCCACAATATGCTGACAGGATACGGCTGTAATACTTTAAGCTGTTGTCAAGAATTCAAAACACAACAATCAAAACAGTTCTCTTTATATACGATTAGAACATCTATTTGCTTGTCCGATGCAAAATTAAGTAGTAAAAGGAGCCAGGAGCTGGGAAATACGCCAAGCAATAAAACTGATTGATTGTCCAAATGCACAAAAATCATATCCACAGCTTTCAAACATTCTCTCAAAAGCAGAAAATCATCTTTTCAAGGTTACCGAGCAACTTAGTTAGGCAGGATGGGGAGCCTGCTGTTAAAAAGAAGACAAAGTTTGTCCCTGAGGTGTAGCTAATACAAGTACTGGTTGCTCAAAATAGCATGCACCTCCATAAATCTGTCTCTGTTTAAGCTAATTACCAGAAGTTATTCAGCAATGCTATCTTTTATATTTTTTATTCTATGATGACATCAGATATACAGTTGTGTGAGGAAAAGCATACCAGCCATAGAACCCACATTTCTGTCAGAATAGACGCATTCTCAGTCTTTGTTTTGCTTTTCAACTGCTTCCTTCATAAGACTGCAAATTCACATCAGTCTCCTTCTGATCATACATTATAACTAACCACAAGAAGATCTAGCTTTCAAATTATACTCATTTCTCCTGCATTGCCAGCATTGTCTCAAAGTCAACACCATCAAAACCAAGTATTACATATTTATAGTAAGAGCAGAGTATAAATTGCAGAAATGAAATCAAGTTTCGTAAACTCATATGCAGGATTCCCAGTGGAAAGTTGATGTTTTCAAATTCTAGTTGTCACCAGAGGAATAAGAAGAACTATTTAAGATGCAGGCAAATAATATCTTACAACTAAAATGTTCAAATTAAGCAAATTAACTGCTTTTCTATTAAAAGAAATCCCAACTAAAAAATCTGAATTCACCCTCAGAGAAGGTGCTAAATACAACACTCTGCCTTCCAACTAGAGCTGGCTCAAAAACTTTTTCTCATCCTCACTGAGTGAACTAAAGCCACAGTTCTTCCTGCCAAATTCACATTGCTCTTCATCAGTATTACATGTGACAGGTTTAACCAGCGTGCAGGACTGGAGTTCATGGCACATGGCGTTCAGGGGGATTCAGTGCCTTGCTCTGGCAAAAACTATTGGAAATCTAGCCATAAATCTGCGTTCGTAGGCTCTGATCAAGAAAAAGATACTGCTGACAGGTCAAAAAAGTTGTTGAAACACTTTTTACAAGAGAAGTTGCTTATGAGACGAAAGGATGTTACTCTTCAACTCGTATGAATAAAATCTAACAAATATATGGCAATAAATATCTTCAAAGGCTTTTGTAAGTATTAACTAGCCAAAATTAATTTCACTAAAAATTCTACTTGACTCTTAAGTGGTTGGTTAAAAAAAACATCCAAATAAACCTCCTACCTGCATGCTTAAACCAGAGAATGCCTTCTGAAATAGATTTGATCCACATTAATTACTTAAAATAATAAAGCATCATGAGTTTTACCTGCATATATTGAATGGACATTACTCAGCAGTCTCTGAACTGTAAAAGTTGCAATAGCTTTTTTGGTTTTCAAACTGTGGTTCAGTTTTCCATATCATCATAATTACTGCAGCTGCACTGTTGCCAACAAAATCTTAGACTCAAAGCTCTTGGCTATGACAGCACATCGAAGTAATCACCATGGGATACTGCGCTAAACTCAAACAGGTTTCTTTTTTATGAGCTATATACATGAGCAAAAGCTAGAGCATGTTTAAACAAAGCAAATCAATTCAAGTCAAGCCTTCCTACTCAAATAGATTCACACAGCTTATTAAGATGAGCAAACATGCCTTAATGAAGAACACCCATCTTCTAAATGAGAGAAATAAGGCCTTGTTTGTGCTGTTTAGGCAAGGCAGGGCATAGCCCTACTTTCAGGCTCAGTGCTCAGAGAATCAAATTTACTACAATAGGAATTCACTGTGGACTTTTCACTCCTATGCGCATTACTTTTACTCTTATTTTGCTACTTAGTAGAGTTTTCATAGTTATCTGATTATATCACCTTTTGCAGGACTGCAGGAGGCACAGTTAGACTTAATGTTCAGCTGGGCTTCTCAAATGACAGGACAGTTTCTTTCACTTCTCCTTCTAGAAAGCCCTAAGTACTTCAGAAGCTCCTTAAGATGCAAATAAATATGGCTCTAGAAGAAGATTTAGAATAATATTGCTAGTCAGTGGAAACAACCTATAATAAAAACTATTCCCTCCATGTATTTTCTTCCTACCCCAGTACAACTTGGAGAAGCTGTCCATGTAAGCTGGTCAACAACTGTGTCGTCCTTGGACTGTTCCATCTCAGATGCTACAGGCTTTTTCCACTGACTTGTCAGTTTCCTATAACTATAGGAAACAATTGTGATGGCTCCAATTTGTCCGTGAGGCAACCACTGCCACACTATGGCCTTTGAGTAGTGAATGCTGCTTAATACCATAAAAATTAAAAAAACTCAGATGCACAGATTTGGAAGCAACAGTCGCAAAATGAGAAATACTGCTCTCCTTAGATTTTACCATACCTGGGCATGAACGTAGTCAGGGTGCTCTGCATTGCATTTCTGACTAGACACAGTCTTGTATTTTTGCCCTAGTAGTTATGAGTATGTACAGTACATGGAAAAGAAAAATGGTATTTTAATTTCTAGCACTTAGAAACCTCTTCACCATGGCACATTTGTCTAGATGATTGACTACAGCTAACTGGAAGGCTCAAAGGCTCCAGAACAGGAATTGATTAGCTGAGAATTTCTTATCAGGGTCATAGGGCAGGGGTCCATGGTTCATACACACAGACACAGATCACATTCATAAATGAACTACTTAATTCATTATGTAAATTTTTACAGCTAATTAAAAAGTGCATACTAAAGCGTACTTCATAGTCCAAGGGATTTTGATCTCTATGAAAATTATTCAATATGAAATCGGTAACTGGATTCATTGTTTCCTGAAAAATTAAAAAGGAAAATATAGGAAAAGGAAAGAAAGCAATTACAATACAACACTGTGGTTTCAAGCAGAGTCATCTCAGAATTTAGAATAGAAAAACCAGTTTGCCTAGGGGTTTTCATATTTATCATCTTTTTAAAAATGGCTGACATCATCATTTACTGTGCACAGTACATCTTGCAGTCATTCATATTCCCACTCTGGTTGTGACAACTCTCTGACCAAAGAACCTGAAAATATATAATTATGTATGAAGGGAATTCAAATGGATAAAATGATAATATAAAGTGATATTGAATGACATTAGAAAGCTCAACAACATTACTGAACAGATTAAATTAGCATTTTTTCTACAACATTAAGACTCTCTCACAGAATGCTGCTCCCGAGTACATGCCTTTCTCTATCTTTTATTCAAATTAACTTCAGGCTTCTCCTTGCTTTGCAGCTTTATCCTTGTGAAGAATTCTGATGCAGCAGTCAGTTGTTTCCCAGGTAATGTCACTCACAGGATTCCTGAACCCCACCAGGCAATCAAAATATACGTTGAAAAAATAATGTGGTATCTGCTACATGAATGACTGGCTCTGTCATGTACAGAAATATTGTAATACTTTCTTTATTTTCTTTTCCCCTCATCAGTCAAGAGATACTCTCTTGAGCTGCAGATACTTTTGGTTTTGTGGTTAGAGCAGTATTTCATCATCATCTACTATATGAAATGCATCTGTAGACCATGAAAAGAAAATGTTTCAGGCATACACAGGTTGAACTCTGAAACAAGCTGCAAAGGTACAATGCGTTATCTAAGGCACAAACCCAGGTTCAAATCTATTTTATGGAAACAGACATGCCACACCATTGCACCACAGTATCTTCCCCATTCAAGCTTTTTTAATACAGTGTTTAGATACAGTTGTTAATCACTTGAATAGAAATACTATGTTTTCACTTGATATGTTTTCCTTTAGGCCTTCACCTTAAAGAAGATTTAAAGGGAAAAGTAGCTTTTTCTCACGGAGAAAAGAATACATCAGTAAGCTCAATGCTGTTTCTTACTGACATGTGTCTTCCTTGATGTTTTTTTTTTTTCATACTATGGTTTACATTTCCTCTTCAGACAGAAAATTCTATGCCATTTCTTTTATGATTTTGTGCAATATTAGCATCATTAAAGAAATACACATTCACAGGCAGAAGAACTTACTTATCTCTCTGCAAACGTTTAATGCAAAACACTATCTTCCTTCACGTGACAACACAAAAGCAGGAATACCACAGTCTGTCCTACATGTTCCACAGGTCTGATCTCCACAATTCTAGCTAGAAGTGGTAAGGAATTATTTCAGAGGAATGATTTCAACAGGGCACAGTTTACAGATCATATCTAAACTACAAATCCTGTAACTCTGGCATACTGTAATATCTTTCATAACAAAATTCAAGTTCTCACTAGTATTTCATGGGGTTTCAGTGGTGCTTTATGGCAAGAAAGAAAAAAGCTTTATGTTATATATTTTCATTATTTTATGAATTTTCACTGACATAAGGTGACCTCCCCTCTTGGTACTGAGTTTTCATGAGTAAGTTCAGGACAGAATTAGCCTGCTTGATCAGAACTATTTACAAAGCAAAGCACAAATCCATTCAGTATCACATATATAACAGTCTTGCAGTGATGCATGTGGAGCTTAATATTCTTTGTGCTTAAGTTAGTGACTAAAAGCACACTTACTTCAGTGAGAGGCTTTAGAGAAACAAAATGAAAAAAAAAAAAGGCACTGATCAGGACCATGGAAATCACAGGGGAAGTTGTGCTTACTGACCTCGACTAAGGCTAGGTAACATAACATGATGTAAGAAACTAGGGCGTAAGGAAAGAGAGTTGAACAGGAGATCAAGCAGGCCAATGGAAGAAACAATCACTGAAAGGAATTAACAGAACAGTTTATATAAAGCTTAAAGCAGAGGCAAATACAGTCAGAAACTTGGGTGAAAAAAGACGGCGGCGATGGTCTGCAGTTCAGACAAGCTGAAAGCAAGATGAAGCGTAAGATGTGGAGACAAAATGACTGATATCTGAAGCAGGTGAAAAAACAGGAGGGATTGAGGGGGAGAGAAGTTTCCTCATCACCCAATTCCTAAGCAGAATACTTCAACTGTTGATGAAGCTTCTAGAATGTGTTTTCAGATATAACTGAACCTCCTAAATGTAGCCAAGTCTGAAAGAAACTGATAAAATATCGCAAAATAAGATAGAAAGAAAGATATTTTGGAAGACCTTTTGGAAAAAAAAAAAAAAGCCTCCTGTTGAAAGACATGAAACAGAGCGAGGAGAAACTTTTACCAGATAATGTTTTTGCAGGTTTCAAATAGTCTGTTTCAGAGCAGTTGAGATGTTTCACCACTCTATCTTGTCAGTCAGCCATGTGAGACTGAGAATGAGAAATTCAACCAACTGGAAGCACAAAAAAGACCAGCAGGAACTCTACTGACAACAACAAAAATGAGAGTAAAGGTTCTGAAAAACTGCATCAAGTGCCTCCTTCAGAATTGTAACAGAGAAAGAAGAGCTGCTGAGAAGACGATAAAAACATTTTGTTTTGGACTAACAAGGAAGAGAAATCAAGAATGCACTCAGACTTGTCTCTTATTAGGAAGTAGCACAGCAGGCCTACTGCACATGATTTCATCAAGAGTAAGAATCAACACTGCTCAATACCTTGCATTTCCTTTAGGAAAGGAGAATAAAAGCATCTTTGCTCTAGTGAGAGAAGCATTATTAACTTAGTGAGAATGGCGTGTACTGCCACTCAGCCTGCAATGTCTTTTGGAGAGCTGAAAATCTGAATTCTGTCAAGAAAGCTGAAAGTTCGGGGTAGAAAGCAGCAAGATGAACAAAGAGTTATGCAAGTGCCGCTAGAGGAAGACATGTAAGTGAAGGCTGTGTGACTGCACAACTCATAGATAATGAACACACAACATAATTCAGTGATTGTAAAGCAGAAACACGTAACACTACTTCAGATTTAAAATAAATTACAGTGAAGTTGCCATTACTGGTGCTGAAAATTCTGTGGGTTTACAGTTACTTCTGCATGGCATTTCTGCAATTTGCCTGAGCTCTAAGCTGGATTCCACTCTGTGTCTGCAAGCACAATCAATAATTCTTAAAAGATATAATAGGAATGGGACTCAAATGCCTACAACAATCACCTCCATTTTAACTGCAGGTAATATTTTGAGAAAACAAAAGCGAGATTAAAATAGAGAATGTGTATTCACCTGGCTTGGTGAAATCTATTTTCTTGACGCTATCTAAAAGGAAAGAAGGATGAGTCAACTAGAAATTCTGTTCCTGGAATAAACTATTTCAAGTAGGTTAATATTGACAGCACTGGAGAGGTAAACTATTAGTAAATGATATTTTGAAATAATTGCCTTTATGTATATGCCTCAAGAATCTGAGATTAAATAATTCAGCTATCAGGGTGCTATTGATCCTGAGTAAGAATACTCATGTATAATCAGAATACCTAAACTATACTTTACTTTCAAATTATACTGCTTTAACAAAACTTATGTTGCAAATAAAAGCAAAAGCATACGTTTGTTACGATTTCATAAATGTTAGCGGCAATTTTGGCAGCTCTACAGCACATTACTGAAAGTATTTGCTTAAAAGAAAAGTACAGCACAACTAGTAAAGAAAATTCACTAGCACAGGTGCTTCTGAAAATATATCCAGCATGGCAAAGAGTAGATTTTAATTTGCTTGTAACTATCCTCTGCAGATAATACAGCATATTGTGCATGCAGTCTTCTACCGAAAATTTAATCTTATTTCAGCTTGTTTCTTTTGTTGAAATCTGAAGCTCTATTCTGTCATTCACATCCAATCAGTCTACTTCACATTGACTTCATGAACAGAAAAGTACCATTCAAGCAATTTGGACACTAAGTTCATTTGGACATATAATTTTAAAGAGAGAGATCAGACTTCCTGAATTAATGTTTCTCCTTTCATCATCATACAAGAGTGCTATTGTCCCAGATACAGCATATGCAAGGACAGAGTCAGCCCTAATCTAACACTGCATTTAGTGGGAATATTTGGTATTATTTATTAATTGAATCATTTAGCTATGGAAAAGGAATAATGCACAGACCTTGTACACATTACATGAGAGATTTCTCCAGGAGTGAATTTTCAGCCCCCATGTATTACCAGCGTAAGAGAAGGGAAGAAAAAAGCTAGAGGCATTTGAAGAGCATGACAGCTCAGAGAAATAATTTGCAGACCATCTATATGACACAGATAGAATAAGTCCAGGAGTGCTCACCCAGCTGCAGCCTAAGGGATCTGCCATACAGCCAGCTGCTGTTGTCATTTGACATCTGGGATCTGTAACTGGCATTAAAAAGAAAAATACTACTACTATTAATAAAAAAAAGGTGGTGAGAAATTGAAGAATTATATGAGGCTAACAACAACAACAACAATAAAATTCATCTCTCTCCCTCAATCTTAGAGGTATTTCTAAAGAAATTTTGTTGCAGGCAAAAATGAAGATTGATTCACTGCCTGAACACAGTGCACAAATGAAAAGTGAAATAAGCCCTGGAAAATGAGTGTAACACAATAAAACTATTAGAGAAACATACCAATATTGCTAAAAGCTACACTGTATGACCAGATCTGACCAGCAGTTTTGTTATGTACTGCCTCACTTGCAAAGATTACCATGGCTAATTCATGCTGCAGGGATAAGAGTGCCTGTTCTTTAAGGCTGAGTCAGTGGCCTCAAGCATTATGACAATGGAATCCAACTCCTCACTTTCAGAAAATCGCAGCCTGATTTCCCCTGCCTGCTCACAAGCATTCACTTGGCATGGAAAGAAGTGCAAGCAGGAAGGTGACCTGCCTGAGAATATACAAGGTGCAATGAGCAGAGCCCTGGAAGGTGAAACCAGCCTGCAAAGGCTATGCCCCATGCACAAAAAGGGGCCTGGATCCTTCTTGCACACTAGAAACCAGGTGTTCAGCATCTATATAGTAACACAAAGCCATGTGTTCTGGATTTCAGTGTTTTCAGAATCTCTATGAAATACAGTAACACTCGCAGTCAGTACTTCCAGATTACAGCAGAGCTGCTGACAGCTTCCCTTTCTATGGCTTGTGCACTTCATCAGAGGTTACTCTGTACATCTATATAGCTTCTCATCCTTGTATGACCCCCTCTTCCTCTCATGACAGAGAGCATTTGAGATATGATTCAGATATGCCTGACACAAACTCCCAAAAGCTTTACTAAGAGTAATTTTATAGAAGCAAATTGCCTGCTTCTCTGAGCTATATCAGCAATGTTTCCCCTTGTCAACCCACAATGTTAGTGAAGCTTTGAACTGCCACAGTCACAAAGAAAAAAAACTAGCTGGGATGATTATAGGTGGAAAAAAAAAAAGACTTCTGTGCCCCTGTACATGTTTCTGTGGCAGTTTCTAAATTTACATTTTAGAAAACTAACTCTGGGCCAGATTTTGTCACTCCTATTCACGGTGAAGTGTATCTCAGCTGATGAGTAGTCCTGAGGGGCTACACTGAGGCAATCTGGATCCTGCTGAAGAGCTCTTCCCACTATGAGTGATTTATTTTTCTATCTGGCTTAAAGATGGCTTCAGCTGAACTATACATAGATGAAGGCGCTGCTCATGGTGGTGGCAGACTGCAACTTTTATGTAGGAAGGAATATTTCTGCAAAGGGCCCTCCATGGAGCACCTGCATAAAATAGGGAGCGAGAAAGATGAAGCACATCTGTGTTGCACTGATACTGTTCACAGGCACCTCACAAGAAAGTACAGGGACACACAGCACTATGAAAACCTCCTCAGAACAGACAAAAATTTAAATTTTTTTGAAAATCTGAAGGGATTGCAGGATTATAGGACAAGAGGTAATGGGTTCAAACTTAAAGAGTGGAGATTTAGCTTAGGTATAGAGAAAAAATTCTTCAGTATGAGGGCAATGAGACGGTGGCACAGGTTGCCCAGAGAAGCTGTGGCTGCCCCATCCCTGGCAGTGTTCAACACCAGGTTGGATGGGGCTTGGAACAACCTGGTGTAGTGGAAAGTGTCCCTGCCCATGGCAGAAGGTTGGAACTGGATGATCTTAAGGTCCATTCCAACCCAAAACATTCTGTGTTTCTGTGATTTCAAGCAACAAAGACTTGACCTTTGCTCTTGATGTCAGAGAACTTACAGTGTTACGCTAGTCTGGAAATCACATTTCTGAAGATTACAGAACAAATGGCTGTACCTAATATATATATAGATATTATATCCACATGGAGACATGGCCATCACTCAGCAGTCCTTCACACAGGTGAAAGCTCCTTCTTGAGGAAGTAAGGAAAATCCCACTGCACGAAGCAAGCACACAATATATTGATACGGAAGGTATGACTAGGCCTATCCATAGATAACGTGTACATGAAACACAAAAGTAAATCCTGAAATTCTTGCCTTTCTTCTTCAGTTTACCTACAAGCGCTTCTCTAAAGTCCTATAGAAAAGTAACTCATTGATAACTAGCTACTATTTGGCACAACTAGAAGGCAGTTTGGGAGCTCAAGATTTTACTCTGCAGCTTAAACAACAGTACACATGCAGAGGCACTAAAAGGGGAAAATTAGCAGTTGTTCATGCCTGGCCTCAAGACACAACTACAGAGTGTAAAATTTTACAGCTTCAATGCAGGTCTTAACTCCCAGACACAGTTACTGCTGCTTCCTGCAGCATTTCCCATAAGCTCCCAGCCACCATTGGTTTAGAGATGCTAACTGTCCAAGCTATGCCTCAGAGACATTTGAGCAAGTGAGAAAACCACAAGTTACTCAACACAGTCCACAAGGCACTGAGTTTAAGGAATAGTGTAGATGAGGTTAGACAGACTGAACCACAGTGTGCTCAGCATTAGCTATCCCAAAGCACTGATTTTTATAAAGGAGATACCACGCTGAGTAATGAAAGTCTTTGCTTGTTTTAAGGAATAAAAATTGCATGAAATATGCTTGAGTTCCTCCCTCTCAAAAGGATCTGTTGCTAAGTGAATGGCACAGAGTCTGGGAAGGAGATCCATGCTATCTCTCTGCTGAAGTCTTGGGAGTAAAATACCTAAAAGCTGTATCTGGAAGATCTTGTTTAGTCTTTACACCGTAGGAGACTGTGGTTTTGATGCAGAGGGTGGAAGAGATGACTTGTACAAACCTCTAGAATATATATTTTCCTCTAAAACCACCTTGCTAGTCCTAGAAAACCCCAACTGTCATAATACTGAAATTTGATATTTTTCCTCATCTATCTCCAACTTGCCATTTCAGAAAATCAAGGTTCTCAACAATATTTCTTGCTATATATGACAAGTGCAAGGTCCTACACCTGGGTCGGAGCAATCCCAGGCATAGCTACAGGCTGGGCAGAGATGAGATTCAGAATAGCCCTGAGGAGAAGGATTTGGGGGTGTTAGTCGATGAGAAAATGAACATGAGCTGGCAGCGTGCACTTACAGCCCAGAAAGACAACCGCATCCTGGGCTGCGTCAAAAGGAGTGTGACCAGCAGAATGAGGGAGGTGATCTTGCCCCTCTGCTCTCATGAGACCTCACCTGGAGTATTGTGTGCAGTTCTGGTGTCCTCAACATATAAAGGACATGGAACTGTTGGAACAAGTGCAGAGGAGGGCCACGAGGA
>JASSUY010035187.1:3569-15401 GCA_032466535.1 Forpus xanthops | reverse complement strand
GGTGCTCCAGTCCCCTGATCATCCTCGTGGCCCTCCTCTGCACTTGTTCCAACAGTTCCATGTCCTTCTTATGTTGATGACACCAGAACTGCACACAATACTCAAAGTGAGGTCTCATGAGAGCAGAGGAGAGGGGCAGGATCACCTCCCACATTCTGCTGGTCACACTCCTTTTGATGCAGCCCAGGATATGGTTGGCTTTCTGGGCTGCAAGAGCGCACTGCTGGCTCATGTTCATTCTCTCATCAACCAACACCCCCAAGTCCTTCTCTATAGGGCTGCTCTGAAACTCTTTGCCCAACTGTAGCTGTGCCTGGGAATGTTCCGACCCAACTGTAGGACCTGGCACTTGTCATGGTTAAACTTCATCAGGTTGGCATCAGCCCACCTCACAAGCATGTCAAGGTCCCTCTCAATGGCATTCCTTCCCTCTAATGTATCAACCAAACCACAGAGCTTGGTGTCATCGGCAAATTTGCTGAGGGTGCACTCAATCCCGCTGTTCATGTCATTGACAAAGATGTTGAACAAGGCCTGTCCCAACACTGATCCCTCCAAACACCATTCTTAATGGCAGCAGCTAAAGACATCTAAAAACATCTAAGACAGCAGAGCTAAAGACATCTAAACAAATGTTAAGTATCCGTGGTAAATCCATGGGAATTTAGCCTGACAATGTGGGCTGGATTCAGACAAATGTCAGCATCTCCCCAAAGCACTGAAGGAAATAATGTTGATTAAAGAAGCTGAAAATCTGGCACATGACTACATTGCGGAAAAGTAACTCAGAGGGGTAGAAAAGTTATGTAGAGCAGCAGAAGATGGACTTCTCCCTGCATTCTGCACCTCTGTTTTACTTGGCCCATGTCAGAAAGCAGTGCTGAGCCTCACTTTTCACTTCACTGTATGAACCCCATCTTCTATTGCGGAGTGTGGAAGAGAAGAATTCAACAAATAATGTTTCCAGCACACTTTTGAAGGGACTCTATGAGCATGAAGCATTGTTGCTGCTGCTGTTAGAAACAAGCACACAGTCTGCTGCTGAATAATTCATGTGGTGTGGAAAACAGCCAGCGAGTTGTTGAACAAAAATGCCATACAATGAGGCATAATTACAGAGTGGTTACAGGGAGCAGGATACAGCTGGAGCTCTCAGGTTGGCTGGTGGTGATGTCAGGCCATGGGTAAGAATGGATGTGTGCCAGTTCCATGCTTCGTTTTCTGAATTATTGTAACACTTTGCCCTTAATCGTTGAGATATGAGGTTAGTTATAAGGAATAAGTTCTCTACAGTGAGGGTGATGAGGAACTGGAACAGGTTGATCAGAAAAGTGGCACATGTTCCATCCCTGACAGTGTTCAAGGCCAGTTCGGACAGAGTCTTGAGTGATATGGTCTAGTGTGAAGTGTCCTCACCCATGGCAGAGGGGTTGGAACTTGAGGATCTCAAGGTCTTTTGCAACCCTAACTATCCTATATTTCTATGAGATATCCAAGGAATACTTGATTCAGAGGTATCATCTCTGGCGGAGAAAGGGGAATCGGTGTCCCCAGCTTTTTTGGTACTTGACCTTTCTGGTAAGACTGTGACTGTCCTGTCACATCAATACTGTCTTTCTTGACAGGAGGAATGGGCAGAGCTCTCGTTCCCCACAGATGTCCATGTTGTGGACGCCAAAACTTTCTGCAACAGTTTTTAATAAGCAGGAAGGAAATTCCCTATATCAAGGAGCTGCTTGAAAACAAATGCCAGCATTGACAGAGCCCAGCCTACAGTGTGGGAGCTCTAGCACCAGATCTTTGTTCTTCATCAGATCACACAGGGTAACCTCCCTCTGCTCTGGCTTAGGAAAAAAATCAATTCCTGGCCCTAAAATTATACCCTTTGATGACATATGGTCAATCATTGGCTTGAAAATGAACACAAGAGCTCAAAACCTGCTGTAAAACTGTACTGTCACAGCAGAGCTGTGGTGCCCTCATTTTTGTTCAGGGACTGTGAAATCATTCAGTAGACCAGTAAAACACAGGCAATAAAGCAAAAACTAAACCTTCTGGTTCTGAGACCTAATTCAGCACACTTGCCATCAGAGTTAAACATAAAACAGAATTTTCAGGTACTACTGACACATTAAAGCCTGGCTTAGGCAACAGAAAGACAAAAGCCCCTTTTGCATCCCAGGTCTCCAGCCAACTCTTGCCAATGAGCCAGATTTGAAGGATGAGAAGCCTGGAAGATACAGGTGGCTTGGAGCCAGGGAGAGAAAGCGGAACATGAGAAGAGGCTTTATCATGCATTTTCTTTATAATAGCCAAAATACCCTTCTGTTCTTTCTCATATGTCCTGGAGAGAGCAGAACTGAAGTGTGAAGAACTGTTTAATGGATTTAGTAATAGTATTGATCTTCTGTCATTTAAAAAGGGACTTTGAGCTTAACCAGATCTGTAGAAGTGTCTCATTATTTACTTTGCCAAAAGAAGGATTAGATATCTGAAAAAGAAAAGGCCCTTCAGCTGGCAGAGGTTTGTTCTGCAGGATGACAATCCATCCATTTATTCTTATGTGAGTAGGAAAGAAGCCAAACAACTCTCCATGAGATTCTGCCTGGAGCGATTAATACAGCAGCAATAAACAGAGGTAAATTCAGCAATGCAGAGAACCAGCTCTTAGCTTTTCAACACCCTGCTTTAGCTCCATAATCTGGTCACCTAAGCATTAACAGTAGAAATCATATTGCTGGTAGTAGTCAGAGACAGATTGAACAAATTTTCACCTTCTGAGGTGCCTTCCTGCCACTGAGATACAAAGCAATATTTACTTGCAGGCTGAACACATTTGACTGGGAAGCAACACAGAAAGAATAGACCAGACAGCCTCTGATGCCACTTTTACAGTCACCTTTGAGACAACTGAAAATTGGCTCATCACACCATTGCCCATAATGTCCCCTCAGGAAACACTGTGATAGTTTCATTTCCTTGACACCCAAAGCTGTAACTCCCCCCTGTCTTTCAGGATAGCTGCAGATGAGACTGTTTTGTATCTGTGATGTGGTGAAGCCATGCTGACAAGGTGTAGAAGCTGAAGAACTGACTGCTCTCCATGAGTTGGCTCTACCAGCAGTGAGCAAAATATTTCAGGTTGAACATAAACAGTGACTTTGCAATGAGAATTTTTGTTACCATCTCAGAAATGCTCATTATATTCTGGGAGAGGCGCATACACATGTGTATACACTTGCAGGATAACTACAATGAATAATCTGATTTGGCTTGCAGGAGATACCTTAAACAGCTAATCCAATTCCATGCAAACTCTATGCCAGTTTTTAGTGCTGAATCCCACAAGCAAAAGAGAGAACTTAAGAACTTCTGTATTTCCCATCACTGGAAAGATTTCTCGTTAGTTTTCTTTCACATACCTGTTTTTGGAAATCTTCCTTAAAACACCTCACTCACATAGGAAGCTTACAGGTGGCTTGCTTGCTTAGATAAGCTTTGATCTACCTTGATCAGCACTGCCATTGTACTTGTTCATCCTGATCCACGCTTCCCCTTAGTCGTGGGTTCGCCATTGCCCTAGCAGGTTTGCAGAGAAGATAATGGAACGTTATTTGAGAGCTGGAGGTTTTGGACATCCCCTGTCTCTCAAACATATATGTAAGAAAAGGAAGGCGCACAAAACCAAATAACCAAAAGGGGTTAATCCCTTCCTTTTCTAACTATAAGGAACCTTCTTCCAGAGAAGAGGTGGGTTATCAGGTGAGCAGGGTGTGCAGGCAGGTAATCCTAGCATGCCCTTCAAAGCATGAAAACATCACTCTGTGAATCAGAGACAACTTCAGTGTGGCAGGAAGAGCCATTGCCAAATCTGAAGAGGAGCCGGATAGTGTCTGCCAGGCCTCAGCCTGAGCCAAAGCCGTGGAGAGCAGCAGTGGGTGCAGGGTTCCACCACTGAGTGTTGAGAGAACTTTTCCCCAGGCAGGTGACCTTCTCCCAGGATGAATGGGAATACTGGTGGCAGCTGCTGGGGTGGCGGAGGGTGAGGAAGAAGAGACAGTGGGATTCTAAGTTCCAGCAGGTCCTATCCAGCAGTCAGTGATGGATCATAAATTGATCAGGAAAGGAACACCTTTGTTTTGTTAGTTTCCTGTTTAGAAGGTGGCAGCATTGGAAAGGAGCTATGTGCTATTTACCTGCACTGCGGTATATTACTGCTTTAGTCCGACACTGAGTCCAGTATCGCAGAGATATGTTAAGCAGTCTGTTGCTTTGCAATCCTGATGTAGATACAAAAAGCTCACAAAAGCAGGAGTATCCAGCAGCTACAAATACATTTTCTGGTGACAGGACTCCCAAGTAAAGAGTAGCTTTATCTAAAAGGAGAACTCTCCCCTTATGCTGAACCATCTATTTTGTGCAGTAATTGAATGCCAGCTGAAAAAATGTCTTGTCATTTGTTGCAATAAAAAGACTATGTTTGATCCTAGCTTGGCTGCGCTTACTAAAATGCTGCAGCCCACAGCCTTGAGGGCAGAAAGCCTGACTACTTCATTCTCAGAGCATCCCTCATTCATACAGAAATGCTTTGGTTCACTTGCATGTTTGCCTACAGTGTGAAAGCCCTTCTCTTCCTAAGGCAGAAGTCTTCAAGCTCTTTGTCCACTATTGGGGTATTTCTTACAGGGGTACCTTGTGCTTTCTATCAGGTTTAACCTCCTCCCCAGACTTCATGCTCTGTATGAAACCCACAATCAATTAAAAATGATGGCATTTTTGACTTCCAGAGTTCAGTCTGAGCCCTGCTGACTTAGCACGAGTGGGGGAGATGTGGTGAATTCATCTTAGCTTGTAGCATCTCTGCACTGCACCTTTTCAGCTGTAGGAAGACCTGCCATTTTATGAAAGCAAACTACTGCAGCATGATCCAGGAAGCAGCTAAATGCTTCACTTCTATTTTTTCATTTCTCATCACATTTAACCTAAATCAAATCTTACAGACTAAAAACGGATATTCTCTTGAAGTGTAGAATAATTGGCAAAAGTAAACTGCCTTTTTTAGAATTGTATTCTATAATAAGCAAGTGCTACTCAAAGTGCTAATATCACTAGGAGTGAGGAGAGATTTTGTTTTGGGTTTAATTCATGATTTTACCACAGTTGTTCTGGGGTTGTTCTCAACTGCCTCCTCCAGCACACACACATGGGAGTGCATGTGTGGGAATGGACATGAATGCATGGGCACATACACGCTTCAGAAGTATTTCCTATTTCCCTCAACCTTGTCACATCTGCAAAAGGAGGCTGCTGAATCATGTCCTCTGAAACTCAGTGTGTAGCTATCCCAGACCTTCCTTGGATATTTGTGCCCTCACTTAAACTGATTTTAGTTCTCCATCAAACTTCCCCTTACGAAGATAAAGTTCATTAATTTCTGTTTTGACCTGGGGGACCCAATGGCACCCATAGATCCCTGGTCTCCTGCATGGCCCCTGTTCTCCATCTCAGAGAAGTGCATCTTTCCTTGGACATTTTTCACCAGCTCAGCTATTCCTATTCTGCCTTCAGTCTTACCCCTAGGCAGTATGACTGGAGTACCAAACCTTTTACATCTTCTCATTCTTTGGAACAAAGAGGTTGTTTATTGGAGTGATGCCCGGAATATCACCTGCCTTTGTTGAATGCATATAGGTAAGAGAAGGCAAAAGCACTGTGAGAGAAGGACGTGCCCAGGAAAACAGGGGATCTCTTCCTCCCCTTGCCATTCAAGGTGAGATAATTCTTTCCTCACTTTTAATTTAAAGTTGTGCCAGCATCTTGACTTGCTTCTCACTATCTCATCTCTATAGGACAATATGTTATCTAGCACACCAACCATCTACCTGTTAGGGAAGGTCAGAAATTATTTTCTTCCCCTTGTCCTCCGCTGGAGCTGAAACAGCAAAAAGAGTGGGTATGAGAAGGACATGTTCATCCCATAACGCCAACCAGAGGGGCATTAAATGGGATCAAGACTTAGAAACTGGCATCAGATAGCCATTGGGAGCACACAGTACTTCACAAAGTGTAAGCCAATGTGTAGAACATCAAAGACCAGCTTTCAGGGCGAGGGCAGTTCTAGGGTATACTATGTGCAGAGGCAGAAGCACCTTTAGATCCCTGGGCTCCTCTCCCCTCACTCATTTCCCCACCAGTGAACGATACTAATTTATAGTGACAGCCTGCAACTTAAGTCCATCTTTCCTGTATCATTCACCTCCTCTAGCTGCTATGCTGGGTCCTGAGTGACATAGAGCAGACTTTTCTTCTTCAGGTAACAAGGAAAGCCCTTTCCCTTTCTCCACCGAAAGGTATTTTGCCATTTTCCTTTTTATGTTAGCATTTGATCTTAATCCACAGGAAACTCTATTCCCAACCTCAGATCCTTTTCTGAGGTTCTGCTCTCAAACAGCATTTCCTCATTCCTTTCATGCCTGTAAAGCTTATTCCTTTCCTTTGAATCAATACTGCTTTATTTAGGATAGCATCTTTCATAGAAAATGTATCCTCAAATGCCTGTGAATAACTCCAGATCAAGGCCTGTATCTGTGACAAATTACTGCAGGCAGTAAATATTGTACAGAGTGAAAACATTCCATCACACTGTATTTGTTTCACTGAACCTCATGTTATTGATTCCTTACCTTTTCTGCAGCTCATAGATGTCATATCTGCACACTTTTCCTCTCCTCTCAAATGCTGGTGTTACCCAGCTTTGTTCTTTTTGCAGGCCTTGACTACAGCTGCATGAAATCCTGAGGAAGGAAGATGCTCTCAATTAAAATATTTGCCCAGCTTATAAGTGCAACAGGAATTTAAGATGCCCAGTTAGCTAGCTCTCTACCCCCCAATATAACCAATCTCGTTAGTTCCACCTATTTTATCTGCTTATTCAGAAGAGGTTCTGAGTATCCACCCCAGAATATCAGCACTGGTGTGCAACAGGCTACTGTAAGAAGTACAAGTATCATACATTGAAGGGCTGGTACCTGCCTTGAAAAGGACACTTTAAGCCCAGACTTTTCTAGTCGTCTCAGGTCCATAATGTCGGGCAAATGGCTAAACTATAGTAGGAAGAGGCTGAAAGGCGAACAGGAGGCCTCCTGGAGGGCACTCAAAGGAAAAAATTATGCTTCTTCCTCAAAGAAGCTTCAGACACATCTATATCCTGCCCCTATACATCCTATGGCAACTTCCAGCCCCTGTTTCTGCACACACTGATGCAGAGGTACTAATACCAACTTTTTCAGAGGCATCTCATGTATGCTGAGGATTGTCCCTCTGAAATGTGAGCGAAATAGAGAGCAAATGGGAAGAAGAGCTTCTGGCATTAGGATTTGGTTGTTTTTATCTGACGAGAGAGTGTGAGAATAAGGGTTCAGAAGTATTAGCATATGCAGTAAAACTAAAAGAGGCAAAGAACCCTCATACTCTAATCCCCAAATAATCTGAGTTCCTTCAGGATTCACTGATGTTAGGGATGGGTTCCTTGTCCTGCACACCAGATTGTGTGGCCGAGAACAACCATCTGACACACACCACCATCATCGACCAGATACCAACACCCGGCTGAATCCCCAGGTTTGGGGAGCTCAGGAGGCCAAATGCACTTCTCTGAAGGGCTGGGAGACCTTGCCATCTGCAGCGCAGCTGAGGACACTAAACACTGCACAGAGAGCATCTCTGATGGCCTGCGTGAGGGAACCCACAGCTCAGACCATGGGGGCTCAGCACTCCCGTTCAGAGATGCCATGTATAACGTACAGCACCGCTGAGGGATGCTGACATTCAGAGTATATTTTAAGCTTTAACCATGAGAAATGCTTTATCGTTCTGTCAGTAACTTCCCTTTCATTAGCTAAAGCCCACAAAACTCACAACAAAATGTTTGACTGATCCTCTGGGTAGAATGCAGCATTTTCTTAGGAAACAGTTATTGAAACCCAAAAATAGCTTCAACTTCTGTGAGCCATTTTTCTTCTTAATGGGTCATTAAAAGGCTCACTCCTGTTTCACATTACTCAGTACCTAGCTATAGCATTCATCACTTTCCTAGCACTGCTGCTCTTACTGGAGCATCCTGTGCTTCCCTGTAGACCTCTAGAGATATCCAGCCATTTTATCCTAATATCATTATCTTTGCTAACAACTGAATGTAATTGTCCAAGAGAGCAAGCTAATGTGTATCTCAAGTGAAAATCACTTGTAGAAAATTGGAGAGCTGTGGCCAGAGAAGGGAATTAAGAGGCAGGACTCCATGGCTCTACTTTCAGTTCTGCTCAGAGCTTGCAGCTTGGGAAAGATTTTTTAACCTCCTTTAGCCTCTATTTCTGAACTGTACAATGACACCTGGAAGGGGCTTGTTTGGAAATTTAAACTGTTTGCAAAGACCCTGGATTTAAGGTGCTAAATGCATGCACAAAAAAGTTGGTCTGTCCTTCCTATGATCTTAGTCACAGTAATTTCACTCCCAAAAGGCAATTCTACCCATTTCCTTCTCCCACCATAGAATCATAAAATAGTTTGGGTTGGAAAGGATCTTAGTTCCAACCCCTGCCATAGGCAGGGACATCTCACACTCATAGAATGGTTTGGGTTGGAAAGGACACTAAGATTGCATCACATACTAGACCATGTCACCCAAGACTCTGTCCAACCTACTCTTGAACACTGCCAAGGATGGGCCACTCACAGCTTCCTTGGGCAACCCATTCCATTGCCTCACTACCCTCACAGTAAAGAATTTCTTCCTTATATCCAATCTAAACTTCCCCTGTTTAAGTTTTAACCCATTACCCCTTGTCTCATCATTACGGTCCCTAATGAAGAGTCCCTCTCCAGCATCCTTGTAGGCCCCCTTCAGATACCATTCATCCTCAGATTCTTCTGCTGTGTTTTTTCTCCTTTTGGGTTACTCTGTGTACTCATTTAATTGCATCCAGAGACGTGTAAGGATGTTAGGAAAGCAATTCTAGCAGGAAAGACAGCTAGGTGGTGGTCCTTTTCCCCATAATATATTTAAAGGGAAGGAAATGAGCATGCAGAAATGCCTGTCGCACAATTACTCTGTGTAGTTGCCAAGTGTTCCTGATTCCTGTCGCTGACGCTCAGGCCACACGCTGGAAAGGTCATGGCAGTGCATTGCTGCGGTTTCACATCCTTGCTGCCAGAGTCACTCTGCTGCTGGCTCTGAGCCTTCCAGCCTGCAGTATGCCCCAGTTATCTTGTCCTTCAGCTCACAGCTCTGCTTTGACTCCGCCAGCTCCTGCACTCCAGGCCAGGAATGACAACGTGCCGCATGGCCTTACTGAGTGAGAGGCTCTGTCCTCATGCACATGCTTGTGTGCTGTTCCCTTCCTTGGAGGAACGCAACTTGCTTCAGCTTTCTGCACTTATCTGGCTCCCTCCTTGAGTCTAGAGACAGCAGGAGTTGGATTTGAGATGTGCTATGGCTTTAACCACCTCAAAGATGTGTGAGGGAGCCAAAATGCAATTCAGAGCTCACAGAGGTAATTTAGCCAAGTGAACAACTTATAGAAACCAGAAGGCCTAGGAAGACATTCTGATGAAAGGAGATGAAAGCACATAATTTGTACATAACTTTGCATTTGAATGATGATGCTCACTGCCAGACAAATTTAGCACAAGCCTTAGGCTATGCCTGGGACAAAAGGCTGAGCCATTATAGAGAGCAACAGAAGAAAAAAACCCTAAAAAGCCATTACAGAATTAAATGTAAGTAGCTGCAAGAGCAAAGCCCAATTCTGTGGTGGTCAGATGCTCACCTTGGTTATTATTTTGTACCTAGTTACCAGTCCGCAATTGGTGCCTATAACTGCAGAAAGTCAGCTCAGCTGGAAATAGATGTGATCTCTGCCAATTAGTATCTCATCCTCTGAAAAATACAGAAAAAGGCACTGCCACATAAGCTGCCAAACTGAGTGGTAGCAGACGAGGCTCTAGAAACACATCTAAGGAGGTCCTGCGGAACTGGGAAACTGAATGGGTGCACAGAGAATCAAGAGGAGAGGAAGGGTTTATAGGGAGCATGAGGGGAGCTCATCACTCCTAGACTCTCAATGGGACATAGGGCTTCATGGTGTTCAGCCATGTGGCTGGGATGTGCAGGCATGCTCCTGTCTGACCACTCGCTCTTGACCCATGTGTAAGGCTGCTTTGCAGGAAGTGCAGAAAGCCCAGCAGCACCTGAGAAAGCCATCATTTAGCAGCTTTTAAAGGTGCAAGCTGCATGCTAGCAGGTAGCTCAATGCCTGCTGTAAAACTAGAGCCCTTGGTGAAATATGAAATGCAACTTCCATGCAAGCAGCAAGGTGCAGGGTCTAAGTACATGCCCCCTCTCTGCCCAGGCAACACAGGACAGAGCCAGGACAGTTTCTCCCACAGATCCTTTATAGCATCATCTCTTCCCTGTGAGCCCTGCTCTGGCGAGGTTCAGGCTACAGAACCCAGATGGGAGCTCTGGATGTTTTCTTTTTGATCCACAGAAGCCTTTTTATCTCTCAGCTGCCTAAGAGGCATGTGGATCCTGACAGGAAAACAGTCAGCAAGCCTATCAGCCAGAGACATCAGGGACACCAGCATGTTTAAGCCTCACTCCTGTTTCCAGCCCTTTATCTGCCCATATGCAGCTGTGTGACCCTTTGAAGAGCCAGAGCTGCTCCTGTGTGATGTCCAGACTGAGAACCAGCAAATGATCCAGATCTGCTGTAAGGCTGCTGCCTGGCCTGACACCCTGGAAACAGCCTGGCCCTTTCCCCAGCTCTGCTGGATTTGCCAGGGATAGTTAATTTTCTTCACTGTAGCTGGTGTGGGCAATGTTCTGGGTTTGTGCTGAAAACTGTGTTGATGTCAGGGATGGGTTCTGTGATTGCTGAACAGTGCCCACCCAGAGCCAAGGGCTGTTCTCCCTCTCACCACCCCACCAGTGGGCAGGCTGGGGGTGCACTAGGAGCTAGAAGCGGACACAGCCAGGACAGCTGACCCAATTGGCCCAAGGGATGTTCCATACCATACAGTGTCATGCTCAGGTCTCACACTATCCAATCTAAAGCTGGGTGAAGAAGAAGGGAGAGAGGAACATTTTTAGTGATGGTGCTTGTCTTCCAAAGTAACCATTACACGAGATGGAGCCCTGCTGTCCTGAGGATGGCTGAACACCTGCCTGTGATGGGAAGTGGTGAATGATCTCTTGGTTTCCTTTCCTTGCTTGCACAGCTTCTGCTTTCACTTAAACTGTCTTTATCTCAACCCACAAATTTTCTCACTTTCATTATTCAGATTCTCTCCCCATCCCAAGGGGGGGAGTGAGTGAGTGGCTGTGTGATGCTCAGTTGCTGGCTGGGATTAAACCATGACACCACCTGCCTCTGATAAGTGGCAAGGGGTGTTGGAGGAAAGGGAGTTGTGACACCCATGGGGCTCATTGTGATTTGTCACCTGCTAGAGTGGTTCATCCTGCTTCCCTTTCATCTGCATTGGACTGGCACCATGTGAACCACATGAGAGACTGCTTCTTGGCTATCAATCACGCAAGAAACCCTGGATCTTTTTTAAAATAAAGGCTGAGTACTCTGAAAGATGAGGGACCGGGATAAGGATTATATCTGAAAAGAAAATGGGAAAGATATTTTCTTTCCCATTTCACAGAACAAATGTGTTCTCAGGATCTTCCAGTACAAGCTCCACAAAGGTTACGCAAGATAGAATCATAGAATCATAGAATAGTTAGGGTTGGAAAGGACCTTAAGATCATCTAGTTCCAACCCCCCTGCC
>JASSUY010035186.1:0-14024 GCA_032466535.1 Forpus xanthops | reverse complement strand
ATCCCTGCAGTGTTCAAGGCCAGGTTGGACACAGGGCTTGGAGCAAGCTGCTCTATGGAAGGTGTCCCTGCCTGTGGTAGGGGATGGAATGGAATGAGCTTTGAGGTCCCTTCAACCTAAACCAGTATGGGGTTCTGTGATAAAGATCTCTCCAGATGAGAGCTGCACAACCGTGGAAAACCACAACCCAAGTGGTGGCACATTTCAAGGCACAGATCCCTGTTCCAAGGTGGTGCTGCAGTGGCCATGGTCAATGCCCCCAGATATCTCACTTTGCCCATGTTTTCAGCTCTCCAGGGACTTAACAGAAGTGAAGTTTTCCTTCGTGCAAAACCCAAACCAAGCACGCACCATCTCACAAAGCAAAGCTTCCATTGCCACGTTTTCTAAGAGCACCAGCAGGAATAGGAGTACTAAGTCTATGGGAACTGGCAGCTATGACCCAAGCGAACATTTAACAAAGCCCCAAAAGCTAAAGATGTTTTCAATTCCTTAAATAAGAAACAAAGCTCATGAAATTCAGCCACAATTTCCTGTTCTCGACTCATAATCAAATTATGAAAAACATAGCTCAGGCTTTATACAAACAATAATCTAATCTATAAATTGGAACACAAGAGAGATGTCAATTAACTTCCCCAGAGATTAATTCGCTATGGAGGGACTCAAAACACATACTGGAAAGTAGCAGGATGATGTATTTCATCCATAAGGACACACTCCTTCACCCTGCATTGCCTGGTTTTGGGGCTCAGCAGAGAGCCAGGACCAGGCAGGGACACCCATGTCCTAGGTGATATGGACAGGAGGTCTCCTTATGCTCCCATGTGCACCCATTGCTCCACACAGCTGCTAATAGCAGGGTGCATTTCCCAACCAGTAAAGGCAGCCTGGACTTTGGACCAGAGCACAGACTCCTTCCTTTTGTCACCCCCATGTGCCACTGGCCACTGGGAATCCCACTAACGGGGAGCAAAAATGAGCCCAACCTCTGTAACGAGGAGGAAAACTCTATCTCCTTGATTTGCAAGAGTACTGCTCGCTTGGGTTTTCTGGGGGGCAAGAGTTACAACTTCTGGTTATTGCAGGTACATACAGGAAGATTTGAAGGTTTCAGGGTTCAGGCATAGCAAAGTCCAGCTATAACCTAACAGTCGGCTCACGCCAGGAAATGGGCATCTTCCCCTGCTGCTGCACATCCCCAAAGGTACCTCAGAAGACAGAAATTTATGAGCTTTGGACTGCTTCCATCAGGAACAACAAAGATCTGAGGGCCAAGCAGGAATGTCCCATCCACATGGGCCAATGGAGCCCATGACCCTGCCCAGTAGGCTTGCTGCCCTGATGGCCTTTGCTCCCCAGATCCCCCCTTCTTTAAGCCAAGGAAACCTGAGGCCTTTCTGCAAGACCCAAGTAATCAGCAAGGTCCCCAAACACCTCTGACAGCATCACCCCATTTGTCAAAGCAAACTCACAGGCACTCAAAGCCCTTCAGTAAGTGGCCTCAGACCAGCCCCAGCTCAGCCCTAGGATGAGCATTGAGCACTTAGGGGATGTCAGCTATGAGCATTGAGCACTTAGGGGATGTCAGCTCCCCGCATAAAGCAGCAGTTGTGCAACACCAGCAAAACCAGAGCCCGGCCATGGCAAGAATCACACATTTACAGGATGTTTCCCACCATCTGCAGAAGTATTTGCTTCAACAACTTCCAAGTCTTTAAGGAAGAACTTGACTCTCCCCCCCATCCCTTTCCAATGCACTATTTTCCACTTCTAAACCAACCAAAACCCACCCCAAGTCCTTCATGAGCAGACCCTAACTACTGGACTTGCCCCTTGCAGAACAGTCTTTCCCCATGTGGCCACATCCTGCCGCCCCTCGCAGGACAATTAGCCTTAATCCTCCTTAGTCCTCTAGGTTTCCTTTAAATCCTGTTACTGCATTCCTCCATGCACTCAAGCGCTCAGCCTCCTCCTCCTCCTCAAAGGTGATGGTGACCCCACGGTGCCTCCTTGCTCCTGACCCGCTGGAGCTGCACCGGTCCCAAGGGCTGCAATGCTCCCAGGCTAATCTATCTTCACTGATTAGTTCTTAATCAGGAAGGCAGACGTGAAGGGAGGGAGCAGATGAAAAGAGAAAGGAGGAGGGGGGGTTAAATGGCAAAACTTAAAGATTTTCTTCAAGGAAAAGCTCCTTTTGCTGCTTCAGGAGACAACCAGGAAAGCTTGGTCCAAAAGCAGTGTTTGAAGTCTAGCTACTTTCATATTTATAACGCTTGAGTCACTGCAGAAAACCTCCGCCAAAGCCCACCGAGTCGGACGGCTCCAGTCATTTACTTTGGAAGTTTATCCAAGCCTTGGTTAAAGATAAACAACACGCCTGGATGTGAAAAAACATCAGAGCCGGGCTGCCAGAGCAGCGGGGAGCTTCCACCCACTTTGATAGCACCAAGGCACAAGATGGTATCGGCGCAACCCAAAATGTACTTACTCCTTCCTGGAGAGGTGTGGAGAATTGCTCGTCCTTGGGAGGCATTCTTGCCATGCTACTATTATGCAAATGCTTCAGCTTAGAAAGCTCAGGCATAATCAAGGCATTTAGATCCGATTCAGTAATGGCCAACAGTTAATAGGCTGCAGTTCCTCTGTCTGGGGGATTTGGGGGGTGTTTAAGCCAAATCTGTAGAAAACTCTATACATTACAGCCGTGCTTTTGGTCTGTTACTGAAGGCAGGAAGCACCCTGAGAAGCACAAGTAAAACCAGGTCTCCACTGTGCATCGGTATTCCTAAACCTATCTCCATGAGGGACATGAGGAGAAAAGCAACTGGTGACATGTCCTAATGCTCAGTGGTCTCAGCACAAACCTTCCCCAAAGCTCAAGTTTTACAGAGCAGCATTCCCTCAAGAGCAGCACCTACACATCAAGGCCACAAATGAGTTTTCGGAGCCTGCCACCCTCCTTTCCATTTAAAGTTTAAGTCACCACCACCACACAAAAGCCCAGGGCCTTTTCTTGTCAAAGCTGCTCTGCAAACACATGGTGAACATATTGCCAAGCTTGAGAGACACCCCGAAAGAGCGACGATGCAAACTTTGGGGACTTCAAATAAACAAACCCGAACGGATCAATCTGCAAAGCCTGTTTTCTATTTGTGGCTTGGCGATTGCTGTTTTATGTTTCTTCTTCTGTCTTCGCTGTTTGTTTGCTTTCAATTACCCTGGCCCCTCCTTATCCTAACCTCTAAAACTCCCTGTGTCGCGCTGGCCGGGAGGCAGGCAGCAGGACACCATAGTCATGCAATTCCAAATGTGAGCTGGAGGATGCTCCTTCTTCAAAAGCTGATGCTCTCAAATTAAATTTTCTGGGTGTAAACTCCCCCCCATAACAAGGGTACTGCAACAGCAGTTTGGCATCATCCCAATGGAATGGGGTCTATTCACTGTTTTGCAGGTCATCAGGAGGTAGCAAAGACTACCAGATGTGGGGTTTATCACCTTAAGTGGAACCACTATTTTCTTTATGGGAACTCTGGTTTTTAAGGTTTTTATCAGATCACTGCGATTACAAAAGCTTCACTTACACACTCAAAAGCTCCTATAAAACCCCTAGTTCAAGGTTTATTTGGTCTAGGTGGTTTTCAACTTGGGAAGAACAACTTGCAAGCGATTTGTCCTACAGACTTTGACCAGAGGCTCCTTGTGCTCAAACCGTGCCTGCCTTGTGAGCAAAATTCCATCAGCTCACTGACCACGAGATGTTCTTTTAAGAATATTGGAAAAAAGAAAGAGCTCGCAGCAAAAAGGAAGTTTCAATTACTTTGTGAAATCAAGCAGAAAAATTAAGATCCAAGCAAACTTTATTAGCTCTGACAAGCAAATGCTGAAGCCTTTGTTTCCGATGTGCACAAAACTTTTACTAAGGGGGGGGGCTGTGTTGGGGGTTGATTTTTCTTCTCTTTAAGCCACAGAAATATGCATCCCTTCTTTTACAACATGCTCTACGACAACTGGGGGTTGTAAAGACATTCAAACGGAGGCACTGGCACAGCGCTATCACAAAGCAGCTGACTCCTCTCCAAGCATCCACCACCATTTCCATGTGTCAACAGCCCTCCATAACCACATTTATCTATGTAAAACCCCACATTAATAAGCCCTTCCCCTGTCTGCAGAGCTCACCAGATAACTCAAGGACTTAGACCAGGTTAAGAGGTGAGTGGAGGGGTCTGTGGAAGCACACACAGAGGCAGCAGTCTGAAGCTTGTAACACGGGGGATGTGGCCCTCCCTGGAAACTCACTTTTAGAGGGCCCACAAGCTAAGATGGCTCAAGAGAGCTGTGCTACCCACTGCCCTGCTCAGCCCTACACTGCTCCTGCGAGCAAACCATCACCTCTGCCAGAACCCCCCGGCTCCTGGCTACCAGCACTTATTCCCCTTCCTTCATCAAGGACCAAGAATCCTCATTTGTTGAGAAAATAAAGTCCAGTCCAAGAGCAGGTCCTGGGCAGACATAAATGAGACTTCAGTTATAAGCAGAATGTTTTCCATAAGGACATTTTCATAGCAACACGGAGACTGTTCTGGCACCAAAGGGAAGGCAGAGCTCTTGTGCTGCTCCAGGCTAGCAGCTCCCTGGTTGTATGTGCCTGTTCCCCATTTTAGCTTAGTGCAGGGTGACCTTCTCAGACCAGCCAGTTTTGAGCCCAACATTTCAGCCAGGAACACTCTATTTCAGAGCAGCTTTTGAGAATAGGATTCTGAAGGAACCACTGCTGTTGACTGACCCAGAGATGCTTCTCTGGAGCATCACAGCCACAACTTAAAATGGAGTTTATCTGCAGGAACCCACACTACATCTCACTATGCAGGTACATATTACAAACACCCAGTAAAGCAGCAAGTAGCATCACACTGGTTTTCAACCTAAACCACAAACGCTTTGCATGCTCCATCAGTGACCCAGCAACACTGCCAACTCCTTGCTCCATTTTGCCTTCCTGGGAAGGAAAGCAATGCTGCTCTGCCCCATGTCTCCCCTCTGCTCATGACTGTAGAAACAATTCCCCAGTTTCAGCTGGACCACAGAGAGGCACCAATTAAAGGGGTTTCAGAAATAATTAGCTCCCATCAATCTGATGCAAACCAGGGTTGGGGAAACAAGCCCAGATGAAGGGCTCTGGGGGAGGAGAACCAGCAGAGCATCACCTCACAGCAGCTCTTCCACCACATCTGGAGGACCAAGGCATGCACGTGTGCTTCCCAGCTCAACCCTTCGTACAGCCAGAGCTACCAGGCTGCATGGGAAATTACTGAGCAATCTGTGCATACGACATTGTGCGGGGGGAAAAGAGTGAAAATAAAACCGTAACGCTGCTGTCTGCAGCAGAACACCACCGTTTGAAATGACTTTCCAATTCTAAAAGGTTAAAGACCTCAGTGATTGAATAACTCAACGTGATTGCAAAAGGCAGGAAAGAACACGTTGCTCAAAGGGGATGCCAGAAGCGAAAATAAGGTGGGTCAGATTTAAATCTAAACAGGTCCACCGCACATCCATCCTAAGGCCACTGTTTATAAGCAGAGAGAGGCAACTTTATACACAAAGATCATACACCAGTGGTTCCTGGCTGTTCCCAGGAAGAAAAGCTGCTTTTCAGCTGAACTTTCTGAGAACTGCTCGTGTAAATAAGACAAACCTCCAAAAACACACAAGGCAGAGCCTGAGCTGAAGCATCACATGGAGCAAAGCAAATAAGACACAGAACGGGAGACAGGGGAAGTCCAGCACCAAAAAAAACCCCAAGGTGCAACCTTCCCAAGGCCTTTGAAACACCTCTGAAGTTTGAGGTGGTCCTACCAAGAGCAGGGAGTTAGATTCAGTGATCCTTACGGATCCTTCCCAACTTTCGATATTCCGTGATTCTATGAAATTGGGCCAGGAGGTGCCACCATGGCAGAGCCCAGTGCCAGGGTTGTTGCCCCCTCACCTGGGGGCATTTAAGGGGATTAGCAGTGTACCAGTGACGGTGTGAATCATCCCCTAAACCTCCCACATCTTGCCTTTATCTCCCCTTAGACAAACCTCAGAGCTAAGGCCACAGCTGAGTTTGTAAATGAGATTTTTGCCTGAAAAATGTGCTTTTAAGCCCTCTGCCTGCTCCTCTGACCACAATTTAGTTTCTCCCCAGCCAGAGCATCGGCTGCAGAAGCCACCCAGCTCACACAAGCAGCACACTGTGCTCAGCCAGCATAATGTGATCTACATCCAAAACCCCATCCTGCTGCTGCAACAGACTCCCAATGTATTCCCCAGCTCTGGAACTAGCAACCTGCCAGTATTTGTGCGAAAGGCGAGGCCAAGTAGTTTAAGCTACCCTGGAAAAGCCAAGGAGGGGGTGGGAGAGCAGGGAGAAAGGATTAAGATAAGGGTATCACAGGATGAGAAATTCCCCCTTCTCCCTACCAACCCCGCTCACCTGGATGCCTTATCGGGGGCGGGCTCACAGGCACTCTTCCTCCTCACATTAGCACAGATAAATCCCAGCATCTTTTCAACAATTCACACCTGCACCACTGAGTTTGTTTGACCAAAATCATACCAGGAGGGACAGCAGTACCCCAGATGAAGGGACAGCCACCCGCAGGGAGGGCACAGGAGGCCACTTCAGCCTTTGAAGACAAGACCCATCTTTTTGGTTTCCCAACCCTCCTTCCAAGCACGTTTTACCATGGGCATGTGTCCTCTTGGCATTGCTCTGCACAGGAACGTGGCACCTCTCCTTCTTCACATCTGAGACAGCTTTGGATGCAAGCTGAGCCACCCAGGTCCTGCCTTTGGGAGAAACTCTTCCCCATCCTGGGAAGGGACCTGAAGCTTGGATCCCATGCAGCCAGCAGCAGCCCCTACAACCCCCCCACCAGGCATCCTCCCATCCAGCCAATGCAGGGACACATTTTCTTCTGGATCTTGGGAAAAGCACACTTGGGTCTGGCTGTCACAGACTGTCCATGGGCAGACCCAGCCCTGATCCCCTCTCTGCTTTGCACAAACAGCCTCCGTGCGGTAGAAAAACAACTATGGCTGAAAGCATCTTACCCACCGAGGGACAATTGCACCGAGGTTCATGCTGGCAGGCATCAAAGGGGGTTATTTTGTCTTTTTAACCACCGTCCGGAGCAACCTGGGGGAGGCACAAGTGCAAACAAGACCTTTGCCATCCGCCACCCAGGCTGCACCATCCAAAATGCACTGCTAGGAAGGAAAACAGCCCCTGGCACACTGCAACCCCAGAGCAGGGATGGCTGAGCAGAAGGATAGGATGCATTTACCAGTTGTGTTAGTCCTTCCCAAACAGGGAGATGAGCTCCCGCCCTCCATGCAGTGCTGCTGTGCTGCCCCACTATGCCCCATCAGCAAAACCAGTCTTTACGGAGTTTGTGGCTAAAAAAGCACAGAGGAGAGATGGGCAGTCCCCACAGGAGAGACTAAGTGATGCTAGCAGGGCTGAGATAAGGCTTTAGCATGGGAGTTGCTGGTGAGGGTTATCCCATGTGGGCTGGGTGTCTCCAGTGGGAACTGGGTTGTGACCACAGCAGTGTCCCACTGCAGGGATGAACCTGCCCTATGGATGCACCAGGATAACGCAGGCCAAGAAGCGCCCGCAGCAAAGCAGCGAGGAGCCACACTGGTTCCAATGGACATGCCTGGGGCTCAGCCAAGGGGATAAATGCTGCGACATGGCAGAAAGCACACAGAGAGCAGGACACCAGGAGCCAGCAGCCCTCCCACAGGAGCCCATGACCAAGTTTCAGGTGCTTTCAGGGCAGCCAGCATCAGATTCTGCCCACAGGCAAGCAAAGTTTCCCATGGTCATCACCAAAGGGAGAGGCAGGGCTGGCACCAGTGTAGCTTCCAGCCTGGATACCCTGGCTCAAAAGCCCAAGCTAACACTGAAGCCTTGAAGCTCCACCTGAGCCCCAGGTACGAACACTTCCAAGCCCACCACAGGCTCAGGAACAGCCCCCTCCTGCTCTCCTGCTATTTGACATTTCCACAGCAAAGCGTTTCGCAACCCTTGAGCAATCCTTTCCTTTTCCAATAACAAGTGACATTCCCTTCATTCCCCGCCAGCCCAGATGCACAACCACAGGCACAACCACCAGCTCCCAACCCTCCCACCCTGCAGACGGCCACGTCAGAGCCCTCTCCCCATGGGCTGGCACCACGCTGCACCACCGCCTGCTCCCAGTGCATTGGGAAAGGTTAAATTTTAACTGGAAAGTCTTTCCCGAGCTGCCTCCAGAGCCTGGCTCCTGCAACTGAGGCATTCCACTTAATCCATTGAACTTCCAAGTGCGCTGCTTCTGCCATAACTCGTTGCTTAACGTCTCCGAATATCAATATGTATTACTGAAAAGCCACAGAGCCAAAGATGACCTGTTTCTCATCGCAATATAAATACTTCCTTGTCCTGACAAAGGCACGGGAAAAGTAGCTCTATATCCAAATGTAACTGAAACTAATAAAGAGATTTGCTCTGAAAGAAATGAATGTGAATCAAATCCCAAGGAAGCGGATTTCATGGCACAATCCGCCTATGTTAACTGCCCGGTAGCCTCCCAAACTGCCAGTCCAAAGGCAACATACAGTAAAATTTATGTTCTGTGGTCACTCAGACACACATCTGGGGCAAAGGCTTGCACTTGGAAATAAAAACCCATTGAAAACACTGCTGGAGGAGCTCCGCAGCTTCCAAACAGCACCTAGGAACTAAGTGGGATGGAGGAATTTAACCCCAGAAGACAGGGCTGGTCCCACACACATCCCCCTGCATCCAGCGGGAGAACACAAGGGGTTAAAACCCATGGTGGGCCCATGCCACAGGAGCATGAAGGGCCTATTTAAAATGAAGACTCAGAAATGAGGAATTCTGCCAGTTTTTACCCCCGATAAATCCGCATTCCAGTCTGTCAGCTATCTTGTTATCCCCAGAGCTGCTGAAGTGTCTTTGGCTGTAACTACGCATGACTCCTGCTTTGAGTAATGGAAATAAAGCATGTGCATTGTGACTGCAGCGTTCCTTTCCCGACCCCAGAGAAAGGAAAGGCAGAGCAAGAGGAGCTCCTAGAGCAGCTCAGGGATTTTGTATGGAGAGGCTGGCAAGCTGCTCGCACCCTGCCTCGGCTGCCTCCCTCCACCAAACCTGCCTGAGGAAGGATGCTTAGAAGTCACAAAGAGGGATGATGCCAAGTTTTACCCTAATACAGCAGCTTTTATTGTCCGCAATAACAAACAAATAAATACACTTCCAGATTCACAAGCCCAGTTGAGCTGGCAACCCATACCCAGCAAACATTTGGAAGCAGGACTGTAAAATCCAACAAAGCTATCACTTACAGGAAACCCTGCCTCGAGTACAAATTATAGAGTTGTTAAGTTTATCTGGCAATGTCTTGCCCCTGAGTGCTATATAATTATTCCTAAATCTTTCAGGAAAGAATGCAAATATTTTAAGGCCGTAATTCATTGACAAGGAGGAAGTCTCATTTAACCTTTTGGGCATATTTTGATACCTACAAATTAACCCCTATTTCTCAGTATCCTATTGAGCTGGCTCGCAAGTGGACCCATCCCTGGTTTCAGCAAGGCTGGCAAAGGCTGATCAGGAGCACCAGGCTCGCCTGGCATCCTCACCTCTCACAGACTGTGTTTCCAAAGCAGTTTCAGGCTGGTTCGGAGCAGCCTTCCCGGTAAGGGAGGTTTCAGGCTGCTGAAAAGGCTGGCTGTTCTCACAGGGGTTACAGCAAAAGAGTGCTATAAAGGAGCCTTTAATGAAGCAGAGAGCTGAGTTACGTGGAGCTCCTGCTAGAGAGGCGCCTGCCACCGGGGCCTCTGCATCCCTTTGGTGGATTCAGTGGGGAGAAACAGTCCTGAGCTCCATCCCTTCAAGCCTCCTCTACCCGCAAAACCACAGCCCTCCAACCAGCTCCAATTAACTCGGCTTAATTAGCCAAAGCCACAAAGCCAAGAGCACTGCCACCTTCCCCAACACCCACAAAGAAGAGGCGGTCAACTCATCCTCTGCTCAGGCTCTCCCTTCAGCACCGGAGCCCATCGTCTACCACTGACAGCAAATAGTCTGGGGCATATCTCTAAAGAAACGGGCACTTGCAGCCCCTGGGACAGGCATTTCCAAAGCAACACATGCACCCACCCATCCATCCTCCCAAGAGCACTCACCCTCTGCCCTATGGGGACTCATCCTGCTCTGAAGCACCACTGCACCCGCAGGGTCAGGGCTGCTCCAAAACCATAATGTGCTTCCTATAAGCTAAAAAGGGAACAAAACCACCAAAACACAGATCCCAAACCAGCACCCAACCTTACCTTTCCAGAAGGCAGCACTCACACTATTGTATTCTGCTCCCAGGGTCATGATTTACTTAATAAGAGCTCAAGGGTGAGTGTTATCTTGGCACTGCTGCTCCGATAGCAGGATGCTGCGGGAGGAAGGTGCTAGCAGCCTGTCATACAGGAACGCCACCATTCGCAATAGCTCAGACATGGGAAGCAAGCAAGTACTAGATCAAGGTTAGGCTGCAGCAGTTAATCCAGTAGCTTTGTACACCCAAACAATGTTCATGATGCACATCATCTCTCACAGATTAGTGCTTCTGATATGGTGGATGTCAGAGGTGAAAGGACCTGGCTTCTTCCTCTTGGCAGAAGGAAGTCAGTGGATTCCCCTCCTTGCAAATAGCTCAACCCAAGAGTTTTCAGTATAAAGATGAGCGCTGCACTGAAAGATCACCCAAACCAGACTTAAACCCAACTCCTCTAGGATGCTCCAAACCTCTACGATGCTCCAAACTGCCTCCTGGGTCCTTCCAGAAGCTGTCCCAGTGATATAAGCCCCCTTTGCCTCCTCTCCTATGCAGTGGCAAGTTGTGAACCTTCTTCCACATCCAGAGTAGGGAAGGAGGCCAGGGCCCGCTGGTGTGCTCAGGGAAGCAGACACGTGGGCAATGGAACCAGCGAGCGATTGCAGGAGAAGAAAAGTGATCTCATAATGAAAGCTAATGAAAATGAACCACAGTTATTATGTAAACAGCACTGAATCATTAGCAGACACTATCAAAGCCATTTTTTCCCCTACTGAAAAGAAAAGCACCCTCAGCTCCAAGCCAGAACTCAGGAGGATGCCCGTTCCTTTTCCTCCAGTCCAAACCAGTGTCATGGTGCTGAGCTCTGACCTGCACAGCAGGTTTCTGCCCAGGCAGCAGCATTGCCATCAGTGCCTCACCACCCCTTCCCACTGTACTCCCCTAAAACTGCTGGCCAACACACTTCAGACACCCAAAGCTTGGGGAGTGGGCACACTGCTCAGAGCAAAGGCAAAGCCCACATGTACCTGGCAAGGGAATTATTTTCCATCAGGCTTATAATGGTGCTGGTTCCTTTGATCACACAAACACCCTGTCCTCCCACGGGAACAGGCCAAGGAAAGCAGGAGGCTATTTTTCCCCCCTTAATGCTACCATGCAAAGTCTCTCCCCATCACCAATTTCTTTCTGATAGCCCCAGTGAGCTGCATGAAGCTGCTCGCTCTTTAATCTTCCACGGGGCAAAGTTACCTTTAAAACAAACAAACAAGCAAGCTCCCTTGTAAAAGAGGACACTGCCAGCCAGTTGGCTATAAAGACACTCAAACAAGATCCTCATGTCTGCAGGAGAAGCAAAAAGCTGTGTTTCAGCCCAGTAAAAACCCTGGCTCCATCTTTACGTTCCAAGAATGCTGAATCAAAACAGGCTCCGCTCTTTAAAAAGAAGAGAGTACAAAGAAGCAAAAAGTTTGTATTAAAACCCATGTAATCTTTTTAAAACACCATTATTAGAACCTGCAGCACCAGCCAAGAGTGATTTATCACCCCCTGTCATCGCAGCCTGCAACACAGAGCTTTTTATACCAAACTGTCAATGCTACCAAGCTAAAGCCCCAGCTCATAATTTCTTAAAGCTGGCCCTCTGCTGCCAGCAAATCCCCTAAACCCTGGAGCTTTGGGGCTGAGGGCACTGCTGCTCCTCCAGTTGAGCTACTGCATGGACTTACAACATCCTTATCCTCCTGCTTCGGATGTGGGATGCTCGGTGTTGGGTCGCATTGCAAGGTGACCCAACACCAAGCATCCCGCATCCAAAGCGGAGGATGTTATAGGTCAAAGGGGGTAAACAATTCACCAAAGGTAATTTTGGCTCCTTCCAAAAGGAGAGTCAACAGGCCACAAAGGCTTTAACTACACTTCCAAAGGCAAGCCCAATGTACCATGAGGTGCCCAGCTCTCACAGTGCAGTCAGAGCTTAGGGAAAAGCAGACACCCTGACATTTGGGATTTTCCTGTGAAGTTGTTACTTTAACACACCCCAAATCACCAGTAATTTCTAGAATAGCACTGCAAACAAACCACAAGAGGTTAAACCCACAGCACGTTACTTAAGCTAACCTAAGCGTGACCCCTGGAAAGGAACAGCTATTGGATGTTGTGGTTCTGTAGAAACTCAATTACCAAAGCCAATTTCCTATGAGCATTTAGGAAAATAAAGGAGAAGGAGAAGCAAAAGAGAGCAGCAACAAAGCTGACAACATGTAAGGGCCACATATTTTCACCTCCCGAAAGCTGAAGCCTTGCCTGGGTAGGAACAGTTCCTATTCCCACAGAAATGTTGAAACATATTTTAAACATTTCATCATTGTTTGCTCCCATCTGAATTTGCTTAAAATCCAGACAATTCTTAACTTCTCAATTGGAAACACTGAGAGGAACATTCCCTGTGCATCCTTCGCTAAGGGCAGCTCCTCTCTGCTGTCCACGGCCCTTCCCTACACCAAAGCCAGTAGAGAAATCCCTGACAGGGAACCAACACAAGCCCAGTCGTGACAACCACAGAAAACACAAGTAGAAAGCCAGGAAACAGATTTAACTTTCTGCTTGAGAGATGAGCAACAAAAAAGCATTTCTAAGAGTGACTGGGGGGGCAGGCAATTCTTAACAGTGGGACAGAGGCACTGCAATCTGAATTTCACATCACAATCAACACTGGGCTGCTCTTAAAGGCCAATCCATCAGTAGGTATCTGCGTCCATGCACTTCTAAAGCACCACCTCCATCCTTTCGAGCATCACTGCCCATGGGGATGACCACTGTCCATGGGGACCACCACCCCTTCCCCATGCAACCTCAACCCTCTCCTGGGCCCCACAGGGCTACAAAACATGCCAGACTTCATGGCACAACCCAGTGGGGAAGACCTGTGGCATCTGCAAACAGAAATCGCCGTCCCATGAAACCCATCACAACCATACCTTCATGGGACAAACACTGCTGAGAACCCACGCGGCTGCCACCAGCCCCCTGCACACGTAAAGCTTCTGCCACCTCCTCTCTGGCTCCCCTCTTCCCAACACGTTGCTTTCCCAGACCAGAAAGATGCAAAGAAGAGGAAAACCCCCTGGAACAAACACGATGCTTCAGCCACGGCCCCTGTGGGGCTGCAGGGGCAAAGGAAAACAACACAGACAGCCCAAAATCTCAGCTAGAAAGACAAAATAGTGTCACAAAACACTAAGGAAAGCCTCTACCAAAGTGGGAAGCAGGAAAGATGGGCTACAACAAAGCTGTTCTCTTTTAATTAAAGTGCACAATCTCAGCAGACAGCATAAACTGCTCCTTCCAGGGCACCAGAGGGGTTTGCTATGGGATATGTTGGAGCGCACGAGGTAATTTAGGCAGCAAGGGGGGAAATTTAAGAGTGTTACTGGGCCCTCGCATTGCTTAGCAATGGGAGAAGGAAGTTATCTTCATAATCTCAAAAGAAAGAGAAAGCAGAAGGAATGTGAGGAATGCGAGGAGGTTATTGCCCCGGAGACCGGGGCTGGCAGCCAGTGAGGAGACACACACTCTGACCCCTTTGGCTGACAAGAATTTCTTTGCTCCCCCCTCCAACTAACACCCCCCTTATCC
>JASSUY010035184.1:21253-69497 GCA_032466535.1 Forpus xanthops | reverse complement strand
GATTGCTCCAACCCAGGTGGAGGACCTTGTACTTGGCATGGTTAAACTTCATGAGGTTGGCATCAGCCCACCTCACAATGTGTTAAGGTCCCTCTGGATGGGATTCCTTCCCTCCAGTGTATCAACCAAGCCACACAGCTTGGTGTCATCATCAAACTTGCTGAGGGTGCACTCAATCCCACTGTCCATGTCACCGACAAAGATGTTGAATAAGACTGGTCCCAACACCGATCTCAGAGGGACACCACTCGTTACTGGCTTCCAGCTGGACATTGAGCCATTGAGCACAACTCTTTGTGTGAGCCATCCAGCCAATTCTTTAGTCATTGAGTGGTTCACCTATCAAATTGATGTCTCTCCAACTTAGAGACAAGGATGTCATGTGAGACAGTGTTAAACGCTTTGCACCAGTCCAGGTAGATGACATCAACTGCTCTACCCCTGTCCATCAGTTCTGTAGCCACCATATTGGTCCTTGCTTCTCTGAGATTCAGAGAGACTCTGTGACTCAGGATGAGTTTTCAAATCATCTAAGAGTTTGTATCCCACTGAATCTGGCTGTCCTATAATCTGTGACTCCACTGAAAACTAGAGCCTGTGAGCTGATCACTCCTTCCACACTATGTTATAAAGTACTTTGTTTCCTTGTAGAAGTTCAAAACCGACTGTGATCTGGAGAATTTGTATGTTCAGTGTTTATGTCCTGCACAGTATCAAGCAAGCAGGCAGCCCTCGGTGACTAATTGAACAGGAACATAGTTCAAGGATACAGACATGGAGGCAGACCTCCCAGTGTTTTCTGGAGTGACCTCAGTGATGGAAGAGGGAGCACGCCTATGAAATTTATAGATGAGGTAAAGCTGGAACTGAATGTAAGAACACTGGAAGGCAGGATTTAAATTTCAAATGGTCTTGACAAATTTGTGATAGGATCTGAATAAAATAAGATGCAACTCATTAAGGAGCACTGCAGGGCACTGTACTTTGGCAGGAATAATTTTCACTAGCAAATGCAGGATGGGGGAAGCTCAGGCTGGCTGTTCTGCAGGAAAGGTAGAGAATCCCAAAGTAAACCTAGATTAACAATGACGTACAGATGTCAAAAAGGCAAATCCTCAGCAGGGCAGAGAAGTATTGTGCAGAAGTATAGGTTATGGATACCATACTATGAGATAGACATAGAACAGCTGGGAAGTCCAGAGGACAATACCAAAAAGGATCGGGAAGTCTGAAAGAATTTGGATTTGTTTGGCTCTAGGAAGCAAGGAGAGGTGTTAAAATATTTGAAGTACTCTGAAGAACTAAAAAATCTGTTCAAAAGGAGGAAGAATAGTTTTCTACATTCATAATGGAGAAAGTAAGACATTAAGAGCTTAAATTGCAACTAAACAGCCTGAGGTTGGATGTTAAGAAAAACTACCAGTGCAGAGCACAAAACATTGGAATATGTTTTGAAATGAGCATGGAGAGTTTCTGTCTTGAGGTCTTTCAGTGCAAGGCAGAAAGATTTGTGCCAATAGTAATCTGTATATAATAGATCCTGCCTTCTAACAGCACTAAGGAAGAGGGAATAAGTAACTCTTGCAGTCCTTTCTGGCTACCTCTGAATGTGTTTCTGCTCTGTCAGTTTAAGTGGGATAGATATGATACGTTTTTTGACTTGGCTTTATCACACCTTTGTGAATCCCTGTTTTTACTGTATTGGTGAGGCTGATGGATCAGGGTGTATTCACAAACTCCCTGCACTTGTGCAGATCCATGCTTCAGTGTGTCTTGTCAGGAGAACTCCTGCTGATGTCAAAGGAGACATGAATTATTTTTCTCAGGACACAATAATGCTCAGAATACATAGAATTCCACCTTGAGTCATCACATTTTCCATCTGCTGAATCATGTTTCAATCTGAGTTACTTTATTCAGAATATTACTTTATAATACCCACGTAAATGCTTCACTCAGGCAAAGTTCTCATCAAAGGTCAATGAATTTTGTCAAACTTCTGACTTCTATATCAATTCTTATGCTTCACACAGTATCACTGTCTGTCATGTTCACTGCTAAACTTCTTATGTAAGTGTGGTGGCTTTTCAGTTATATCTCATTTTGAGTTCAGCTGTGATTGATTCAATCTGGGTCAAATTCAAGACATTTTCACACATTAGCTGCCTCCTGCCTTAAAAGTAAAACTACCACAGTTTGGATAAGGTTTGGTTTGACTCCCCAGTAATAGATGTGTTACAATAACCCTAGAAATCTTATAATTTAATTTATAAGAGGTCTTGAACTCTTCCTGTTACTAACATCTTATCCATCTCTGCTAATTTTCTAAGGTTCCTTGACTGCTTTGTTATATCGCAGAGAAATAACATGGGCATCTTAGGTAGCTACAAGGGGTTTATCCAAATTAGTTTTGGGTTTAGATGGTCTTATCAGTGACTTCATTCTATCTTCAAAAGGACACTTCATAACTCTAAAGCTACACAAGGTCTTATCAACTAGAACAAAGCTGCTTTTCCTTTGGTCTCCTCTTAGTTATCCACATGAAAAGTGCATTCACTAAATCCAAGGGCTGGCCCTTTCAAAATCTGTTTGCCATTATTCTAACAATATTGTGGCTCTTTTTTTTTTTCAGCTGAGCACTGACTTCTATAGAACTGCAAGTTGTGCTGGACCATTGAGATGCCATTGGTAGCGCTGGAGCCTGGCTCTGCTTGCAGCTGTGATATGATTGTGCTTTTCTACCTTTCTGATCCACCTTTCAAACTGAAAACATTGTAGAAAACAAATCCCTCTTTTTCTATATTGTTCCATTTTTTTCCTTTGCAACTGAACAGAAATCAGACTAAGGTTTGAGTGCTCCTTTTATTGTCTGTATGTCTCCCCACTTCCTTTATTGGCTGGCTTGCATGTGGTGTGTATGCTTAAAGAAATAATAGATAATTTCACAGATATGTGATGTCTCCGGTATGCCCAGTGGACTAGGAAGCTGAAAACCAGACCATGTGAAACCTCATGTGCTTACACATGTCCAATAGATCAGTGTTCTGACATTACACTAAAGCTGGCACTTGCACGGAAGGTGAGCAGTGTGGGTCCCCCCAAGGACCACATTTTCATGATGGCAAAGTCAATAGTGTCGCTAAATGGAAAACCTGGCCCTTGCCTCTACTATTCCCCTTTGTGGTTCCATGCATCATGGCTTTCTCGTGTGTGCCCTGCCTCTTCTGTCTTGAACTGCCCTGGTAAAATACATGCTAATCATTTATTTAGCCCTGGTTGCCTGGGCAAACCTTTTATGACCATACTTATGCACAGGCATAAAAAGTGTAGCTTTATATTGTAAAATATATTCTGTCTGGTTTAGAACAGTAAGACTGTTCAGATTTTAAGGGTTCTCTTCTCAAAGCTGGTCCTTCTGATAAATGGAATAGGTAATGTTTTTGTTGGCTGTCTTCATTACTTCCGTGACTGTGTTCCCAATTTATCAACATAGTTTTGAGAAATTGTTAGAATATGTTGCACCTGTAAGCACCATGGGGAAGAAGAATATTCCTTTATTACTGCTGTTGTGTTTGATTATATTATGCATATTCAAAGGACAAAAATTCTTTCTCTTTAATTCTCCCATCACAGTAGACAACATCACCTTTTTTTTTTTCCCTCTTTCCAAAACCAGCTTGGAAGTTAATTCTTCATGTTCATTTTAAGTCAGCCATATGGAGTAGAAGCAAGCGTGCATTCGGGACATAGCAGAAGTAACAGGAGCCTGGGGACTTAAGCTCTGTTTCTTGCTCTGCCTGTAGCTCTTTGCAGTCTTGAGCAAAGTCATTTGACCTCTGGTCAGTGCATGAAATAGGAAGAACATCAGCTTCCTACAGATGTCTCTAATAATTTGCCACAATCATGTCTTGTCTAATCACTTGTGTTTAATATCTCCAAGGGTCTTGCAAAGTCAATGAAGGCTGAAGCAGCAAATTTTGCATGCAACCAAAAATAAAATGCTCTTGGACAGTTAAGATTTGAAGAGCTTCCAAAAGGGCTATTCCAAGACAGGAGAATGGCTCAGAAAGCTGTTTGGTGCTGGTAAATACTGATAAATCATCTATCTCATCACATTGTCAGGTGAGGGAATTTAGTGTGTGTCAGACAAAAGGCTGATACCAGGCCCTCAGCACAGAGCCTGGTACAGCAATAAGTTACCAGAGTGAGGGTCCAGCTGCCCCCACTTTGGCTCTGCACACACAGCTGAGGATGATCACCCAGATTAAAGGGTGGTGGAGCTTCACAGAACCTTTAGAGGTTTGTGTGTGCAGCTTCTCTCTGCTTCTCCTGAAGATGGATTAATTTAGGGTAGTTTGTAGTCGTATGGAGAGGAGTTACTATAGTGTAAGCTCTTTTTTTGTTACTCTCTTGGCCAGAGCAGAAGTTTCCTGAGGACTGACCCTGAATAGAATGGCTGAGTGGCTCAACATCCTACGGTGAGTTGCCCCAAGTCTATGTGTTTTCTTGGGAGGAGAAAGGAAGGTATTCTTTTTAAGGGTAAGGGGTGACTAAAGGGAAGGGTTCTGTTATGTCCCAGTTCCAGGCACTGAAAGCCTTTTGTAAATAAATAGTGTCTGTTACTAAGTGGGCTGGGCGGCTCAGTGCTGCAGGACCAGACCTTTTGAGCTCCCTTTGAGCCTGGAGAGTGCTGATCCATTTTCTGCTCCATCACTGTGACACCTGGGGGGGGGGGGGGGCAGCTGTGGGATAACCCTAGGGAGGCTGCATTGAGCTGCATTGCAGCTTGGACCTCTCCCTCCGTGTGTGATTTGCTTCAGTGATTAATGACAGTGGCTGTTTAAAAACCTGGTGCCTCCTTTGCAGTCTAAACTTGTCTGGTTGCAGGCTCCAGCCGGGGGCTATTTATCTCTCTGTGTGCAAGCTCTGGAGGTGGGCACCATTGGGGGAAGGGGTAGATGTTCATCCACGGGTGGGGGATGAACTTAGCCATTTTCCCAGTATTTTACAGGGATCATTTTCTACCCTTGGGGACTGTGTTGCCCCTGAGAAGAGGTTTCCACCTTTGTAGAGCCTGCCCCTGGCAAACCTGGGGCCCCTCTGGTACCCCAGCAAAGACCTGATTTCAGTGGTAAAAACTGTGGCTGTCTTCGGATGGCTGCATTAACAGTGAAGGGGCAGAGGCGGTATTGTGAGTGTGTGGAATTTGAAGGTAAAAAAAAACCTTAGTAAGTTGTGCCATCTTAGAATATGAAATCCCTCCTTGTGTTGTTTGGTTCAGATGAGTTGTCCGGTCAGTGAGCTGCAAGAGCCCGAGTTCCTCTGGGGCTGGGAAGGCCAGCAAGGGGGTCTGTGCCAGTCACCAAATGGAGGTTGTACAGGGGTTTTAAGCACATATTCTGCTGCAGTACAGAGAGAGAGCCTTGCTGTTGGCAACCTTATTGGGGTACCGCCTTTGAAGTAGCCGCATCTTTCCAAAACTTCCTCCTGCTTCGGGCTGACTGTGAAGGTCTCCAAGCTCAGGGTATGCCGGGTAGCAAAAGGGATGACTCTGTGTGGTGCCCGAATGAGCAGGATGCGCACATTATCATAGCCTGCTTAGGGTTGGAAAGGGCCTTAAGATCATCTAGTTCCAACCTGTGAATGAGCCGTCTTTAAAACGATTTATTTCCTACCTTGTCTGTGTAACTGATGCCAGCGTGACAGTAGGCACCCGCGTTTGGGTTTTGCGCGCCGCACAGTTGAAGCGCGGGGGGCTCTCCTCGCCCTGGCTCTCGCCTCCTCTATGAGACCCAGCTCCCCGTGCTCTGCCGATGTCCTGGGGTCGGGCTTCCGGGGGTGTTCCCAGCACTCAGCCAGGTGGGAGTGCGGAGCTTCGCCGCGCTCCTGTCCGAGGCTCTGCTCCGCCGGTGGTGAGCCCCTCCGCAGTGGGGTCTGCAGCCGGGCCTGGCAAGGGTTAACGCTGAAGCCCCACGCCCCCTTTGACGGAGTCGGGCCAACCTCGCCAAATTTGAAAAGGCATCCGGGACCGAGAGTGCGCCCTGGGCGCAGAGAGCCGCGCTAGCCCCGTACCCCTGCGCGGGAGCCGCTGCCGCTGGGCTCGGCGTGCCTACGGACGGGGCTTCCCTTCGCGACCAGCAGTCCCTGTGTCCCTGCACCCTTGCCCCGTGGTCCCCGGTCCCGGGGGCACCTCCGCTACGTGAGATCCAGTTGCGACCCCGGTCGCGGGAGGTACCGGGGAGCCCCGCGCCTGCCAAGTCCTGATTGGAAAAAAGGGGTGCAGCAGGAGACCCCTGTTCTTGCAAAAATGCAGTTGGCTCTTTTCTTGTCCTGGTGCTGCTGCCTGCATGGATGCGCGCTGGGGACTGGCTTCCTCTATCAATTCCCAGCATCAACCCTGCAGCACAACTACCCAGAGCAGAGCTCGGGCTCGCCGGGCAGCGGCTTCGCCAGTCGCCGGTGAGTAAGACCGGGTCCGCCTCCCCGGTGAGGAGGCTGGGCCCCGCTGGTGGCTCCCGCGGGGATCCGCGGGCAGGGTGCGACGGGCTGGCCCCGCTGCCGGCCTCGTCCCAGGTGAGATGGGCAGGCTCCCTATCTGCCCGCAGCAGCGTCCCTCTATGGGCAGGCAGCGACTGGAGAGCTGAGGAGCTGAGCTCGGGCAAACCGAACCTGCTGACTCTCCCTTCTCGCTTCCTCCCCCCGTCCTCAGCCCGCCGGAGAAGGGCCCGTGGCTCCTGCCCCTTGATGCCGACATAGGAAGCTGTTATAGCTCTCGGCTGCGAGGAAAGACTTGTTCAGCTCAACAAAGGAAAGACCTTAATTACAGCTCACTATCCAGGAGCCGCGGCTTTCAAATAGCTGTTTAAAACCACACCTTCCACTTTTCTCCTCTCCCCCCACTCCAGACCAATTTCTTACAAACTTAATGTAAAGCAGTTTTGATTTAGTGTATGTTGCTGCTTCAGTAGAGCAAACAATTTCAGCTTCTCCCCCTCCCCTCTGTTTTCTCTGGGTATTTCTCTAGAGGTGAAACAGCTGTTCAGATGAATGAGCCGCACTGTATGAAGTGAGAGTGGCTTAACCTGATTCCAGTTGTTCTTGAATTTCACTTCTTTTTTTTTCCCCCTTCCTTGTGATTGCCTTAAATGGGGACTTGGGAATTTAATATTCAGGGCTCGTCCATCCTGTCTCTACCTCTTTTCCTCTTTTCTTTGCTAACACCCGCTATGCATGAGTTACACTGCAGTGGAGGAGGGCTGGTGTTCACACTGTTTACTTGGGTTAGGTGCTGGGATGGGGCATCTCCACAGCAGCTTTCCATCCGTATGTTGGCAGTACAGGAGCGGGCACTAGCCTTGTGCCTTGCACGATGCTTACATATGGTGCATATTTCATCTCTAAGTGGGGGTGGTTTTGTTTGCTGGCCTGTCAAACAGGCCTCAGACTGTAGGGGGTGTGATGTTAAACTACAGTAACTGTCAAAGGGTTTGAAAAGGCAGAAAATTATAGGAGAGTAATGGGATAAACCTATCCCAGCTGGGTCTGTTCCAAGGTACCCCCTTCCCAAAGCATGAGCTGCAATGAGAACCACATGTCATTTGTCTTACATATCTATTAGCCTGCAGATCTTTGTTCAGAGCTACCACGCTTACATGAACACAGACTCTATCTCTGTTCACCAAAATCCTTCCCCAGTTCACGCTCTTGCACTGTTTTCCCATGCCTCAGTTGTTTGGATAGCTGCTGCTTTGTCAGGGGAACGTGTCCCTCTCCAAGTCTATAAAGTGGTGTATAAAGCTATTTAAAACTGATTTAAACAATGGTGTTGGGAAAGCTGGTAAATTTATTTAATTTTAAGAGTTTCTTTTGTCCAATGGAACTTTGCCATGTGAGAATCTCCCATTCTGGTTTAAAGCAGAAGGAGAAATAAAACAGAGGGATGGAAAAAAATAACTGATGGACATTTTTGAATAAAACTTGAAGTGCTCAGTCAAGTACTGCACATTGAAGCAATCTTTGGATGCTTTAATTTCCCCTTGAATGGTGAAATGTCTAACAGCTTCATTTTCTGATTGGAAAATCTGTGTGGGAAAACTGTACCCAGCCACAATGTCAGATCTTTCTGGGGAGCCTCCTGCAGGGTGCAGCTTCAGGTTGGGATTTAATATGGTTCTGGAGAAGAATGAGGCTTTTACTCTAAAGTCTGGCATTGGTCTGTGTGAGTGTGAAACCTTTTTTCTGGGGTCTGAAACCAGTCTGGTATAAACTGTTGTAGATATTGTTCAGTGTCCCTTTTGCCACTTACACAGAGGATCTTGGTAGCACCTGAATTATGTGAAGCAGTAGCAGCTCCATCACCGCAGATGGAGCCTCTGCCCTGAAGAGGCGGCAGAGGACACAAGACGGTGGGTAGGTGGTTACTGTCCACATGGCCATTCTCACTTTCTCTTCTGTAACCTTCCCAGTGAATCCAGTAACTTTTGGCACTTTTCCTGGGTGCCATCAGTCAGGTATAAGCAGGTCAGAGCCTTGAAAGTTAGTGCCCCAGCTCCAGGCTTTGGTATGTTGCGGTGTATACTGATGTGATGTTCTACAGCTGGCACATTTTCTTGATACAAGGCACACCATGTTCCTGCAGTTGCCCTTTTCTGTCCTTGATCAGCAAGTGAAGCTTTAGTTGCCAGATCCTGGTTAGTAGACCAAAGCTACTTGCAGTCTGTCCGTGCATTGCTTGGATTGCTTTGAAGTTCTGTAGAGGATGTGCAAGTACCAGTGACTGAAATCCCGGCAGCAGTGTGTGTTGATGTTGCATAGATGTAACAATAGCCTTGCTATTTTGTTTGAAATACACATTCAGCACATGCATTTCTGTTAAGGTGCTGAGAATGGGAAGTGGGTCTTACCCTATCAGGGGATATCTGCCAAGCAGAAACCATTGACATGAGAAGACATGAGAAGCTTTGCTAACTGACTTAAGGGAAGCTTATTCCCATGCTGGAGTTGCTTGATTGTCAAAGAGCACCTTCATCTGTGTTACTTGTCTTTGGAATTAGTGTTTTCCTAGCTTAATTTCTCATCCTATTTTCCTGTACTTTTAAACAGTCATGTATCAAGCCTTACTGAATTTGGCTCTGGGAGTTGGAGGTTTATGAGACTATCTGCAGTGCCTAGACTAGGAAACCTCTTTGGATGTGGATGTAGCTGAAAGAAACCCCCAAACATCAACCTGAATGCACTGTAGGATGATTCTTACTGCTAGCTTTACAGTAACGTCACAAAATCAGCTGGCATGGGTGAAAAGTCCATCTGTGACAGACCTTCAGAACACCACACCTCAACCTGAAAGCTCAATTCTGTGAAGGAGCAATAGAACTTTGATGTTACAAATAACAGGACTGTCCAAGCTGGCTTTGTTGTCCAGCTTACATTGGGAATTACAAATTGGTACTTAATTTGGTCACTAGTGCTTACTACAGCACTGATGTTTCTTGAAGATGGATATGGGGAGGAAATGAATATTAGATAATTGAAATCTGTAAGTGGGAAAGGTATTTGAACTTAATCAGTTTGCTGCACTGTAGCTTGCCTTACTTTCCCCTGAAAAATTTGAAGTGTTGGTGCTTTCAGATAGTTAAGTGCTGCTTGAAATTCTTGACAGTTACTCCTTGAGGCTAGCAGGCTCTTTAATAGGTCACTTGAATGGCTGGCTGTCAATATCAAGATGTCTGGGTGGACCAGTTGTAGGTAGATCCGTTTAAAATAGCTGCCTGCATTGTGCCTGGTCTTACAGTTATACTTTTGCTAGGATGGAATTGCTCTCCCCAGCCCCGCTTGAAGGACTGTATGCAACTGGCACTGTATGGTAATAACCTCCAGCCTCTTAGGTGAGGTTTTAGTACTTCTAAGTAAGTGTAGGTATCTTTATGTGATAAAAGCCTGTTTTTAATATTAAAAAGTCATCTCTAAATTAGCATCCTGACTTATGCAGTCTATCAGAGTGCTTTCAGAACATGTATTTGGAGTTTTCCTGATGGTTGTCTGTTAATTCTCCCTCTACCAGAGATGATTTGAACCTGATTTCAGCCTCAAACTCTGAACCTCTTGTGGCTCTTAAGTGGGTGTGGAATAGAAAACTATACATATTGGAGAAATGTGGTTCTCTTTCCTTGTACTGACAGAATCTTGCTTTCTGAGTCATTCTCTCCATCACTTAATAGTCTGCTCATTGCCTGAGGTCTCTGGTTTTCTGTGGTTTGCTGTGGACTGTGGGAAGATGTCAAGCAAATAGACTTGGGATTTGTGTCATGTTGTGTCCTCTGCACTAATTTCCCTTTGAAGCTTCCTACCCAGGTAACGGAGGAGGTTTTAAGCTCATCACCAAACCCTTGAATTCTCCCATGTTTGTTTCCTGGACTTTGCAGCCACAGGATTTTCTTCTGACTTGTGGGATTCAGTGCTGTAACTTTGCAATGCCATGAACAGTGAAGCCAATGGTAGTGTAAGGACCTAGCAACAGTGGAATGGCTTTGAAATACCAAACGTGACTGTAGTTACAGCAATAAATTGTATTGGTTTAGGAAATCTCCTAGGGTCCTGCCTTTCCAGCTGCTTGTGTGAATCATTTCCTCTCATGTAGGTTTCATTTCCCAGCTCTAGGAAGAAAAAGGGAGTGGAGAGGCAAAGCAGTGAGTGGCAGTGAACTTGTGCTCCCCTTGGATAAATTAACAGATGTGTCCCTTTCAATAGCCCTTATTTGTTCATTTTCTTAAAGCTGAGCTTGTTAGTGTGCTGAAATCCTGGTCAAAACACATCAGGTTAGAAACTTCACAGCTCTGCCCTGAGTGGTTCTGTGACACCTGGATCATCGAATGTTTACTCCCATCTTTGTTTTATTGGGCTGTGTATTGATAAAGAGGGAAAGAATGACTTTGAGGTGATGATGAAAGACTCTAATGCACTCTCTTGAAAGAATCTCTTTCAAACAAAGAGTGCATTAGGTCTGCTGGCTTAGAATAACAGGGTAGCTACTCATGCTCTTGCACTAGATTTCTAGCATGTCTGGAAACATTCCTGGTCTGTAAAGTGCAGGCTACCTCTCCTGTAGGGTAATACCAGAATTCATCCAACCTCATTTTTGCAATATGCTCAAAGCTCTCAACTCACTTTTAATTAGAGAGATGCAGACAGTGGTTAAATTTACTTCCACTGAAGCATAACATTTATTTTGGGGCTTTGAGCATAAAGCTCCCTGTGCCAACTTGGATATCACCAAGACTCTGTTAAGGATCTGAACTGCTGAAGATGAAAAAAGCATAATGCTACTAATTGGGTTGCTGTCCTGCAACTTCTCAACTTGTTATGTAGTTGAATAATACCATAGCTCCTGCTTAGTGTTTTTACGCTCAATATGGCACTGATCTAAATCAGAGTCCTTAATACTAGTACAGAAAGGAGTGAGGGTGGGGACTGTGATATTGTTCCCTATTGGTTTTGTTCCTTTTCTCCTTCTCAGGCAGAAACAGTGATTTGTTGACTTGCAGTGTGTTGCATGCAGTAGCATGGTTTAGGTGTTTTGGCTGTTTTTGACAAGTTTGATGTTCTCCTCCTTTTGGAAATGAACAGATATGTGAAGAGTATGCTTGAGTGAAAGTGCTGCCTGTAGTGTTCGGGCCTGGCTGTTGGAAAATAGTTGAATCTTTCTGAGAGGACCAACAGATAAGAAGCTATTTCAGGGTTAACAGTTCTTTTCAGCTTCCAAAGTAGTGAAATTGTAGCTCTGGCAAAGAAAAAAAAAAAAGCCCTCTCCTGTCTCTTTAGGAATGGCTTTTACCCAGAGGCCCACACAGTGGATGCCACTGAGACAAAAGCTGAGAGTAGCTTTGTAATGTTTCATGTTTGGGATGGGTCAGTCTCCTCTTCCATATCCATGTGGTTTATCTGGAAAAGAGAATCTGCCACTTAAAATCATAGTTGATTTTTAAACCTCTTTGAGGCTGGAAGATATCTGTGAGCCTTTCTTATGTAGGGCTCTTCCCTTCTGTGTTTTCTACTGCGTGTCCTCTGTCTGTCCTCTGAGGGCTGAGTAAGGCTGTTGTTTGCTCAGCGAAAAAGATAGTGACTGAATAAGAAAACATCTGTCAACTTTAAAGCCAGTGTGAGGTAGCACTCCATAAAATGCATCTATTCATGTCCAATATTGACATCAGGTTTTGTAGTCAGATGTCTTTTTAATTGGTTCCAACTTTGCTCCTAGAAGCTGGGCGGTAGAGATATTCCTTACAGTATTTGCACTTTGTATAGGGATGAGATAGATTGGCGCATCTCAGAAATCCAGTGCAATGAGGCTAGGGAATATCCCCCTAGACATGTTAGTGTAATCAAGTTCTACTAAATCTGTAGAGTTAAGAGCAGATTCAGACCTGTTTCTTATTGATGTATCCCCCCCACCCCCCTTTGTTTTTTTTGATGTATGTGCCCTCTGGAGGACTTTCCAGGTGGACAAGACTCTTGGTTCCTGCTTTCTACTTCTCAATGAAATAGAAAGACCAAGTACATATACTGGGAAGGCAGTGTGGGCAGAGGCATTTTATCAGGTACCTGTTTCACGCGAGGGCAATTTTCGGTGGACCCTGCGGAAGTGAGGAAGGAAGGGGTGCAGCAAATGCCACTGCAGAACCTGGGGTTTACGGTTATTTTTTGTGAGAAACTGGCATAGGATGCTTCCTACCCTGTTCATTTTGGATGTTGGAGCTGTGTAGGACTAAGAAAAGGCAGCAGCATAGGTGCTAAATGAGCTAAATACTCCTTTTACCCAGTGGGGATGACCTTGTGAGATGGGAGTTGCTTAGTTAAAGCACTGCACAAAAGCTTCCCTCTCTGTCCTTTCCTTGTTTTGTGCCTGGGGTCAGTCAACATCTGCTTTTTCCCCACAGGACTCTGCTTGTTTAGTTGTTCAAAAGAGTGGTGCTGTGAGCTCTCAGCTTGGTTTGAAATGCTGCTTCTCATGGTGGAAAGGCTCAGGGCAGATGGGCTGCTGCGGTGGTGGGGATGACATAACGTCTCCTGGTGCCGCAGTGCTTGGTGGGGTGTGGTAGCCCTGAACGGAAGGGCAGACATTGCTTTTCTGCTCTCTGCTGCTCAGCCCTTATTAAACTCAGATGTTTCTAACCCCTTCCTCCAGGCTCTCATTGCTGTAAACACAGCAGAGCACAGAGAGCTTTTTCAAATTCTCTTTGGAGGCATCAATGGGTGACAGCTCTACCAGCAGCTCTCCAGCATGCCTGTGTGTGAAGGGGGGTTGCCATGAATTTAACACTCCAAACCAAGGAAGATTCTGTGTTTTCCCTAAAGGAAAGGACTTAATTTTTTTTATCTGATGCCCCTTCTCTTCCTCCTGCCTCAGGTTGCTTGGCTCCCTGGTTTTCTTCATGGCTGATTCTCTCTTCTGCTTCCTCAACACTGTCTAGTTGTCTGCTGTCTCACCACTGTATCTTGTGCAGACTTTTGAGCTCTTTACATTTTCAGATAGCAGTGACTGGGATATCAGCTAAAATAAGTCTTCTGTTGCTGTGCTATGATGACTGAAAAAGGCTCTCCTAGGAGCAAACACATAGATCTGGTAGCCAGCAGCCCTGTATCTCAGCTGTACCTGTTGCAGGTTTACTGTGTGGCTCTGTCAGAGTTATTTTTCAGCTTTTTGTGAAAGAAGTATCAGAGGACAGATTGCTGTGGTAACAGGATCTTAGATGCTTTCTACTTATAAACTGCACTTCACACAGTGTGGGCTACCCTACCCCCTGCAGGGGAATTTGCCAATCCTTGGTGTCTCTAAATGTGAGCCACTAACTCTCAGGCGGAGCCAGGCTCTTCATGACCCTTTTGCACACATTTCTCCACAGACTATATCCTTTGCAAATCTGAGTCTCGAGTATCTGTCTGTTCAATGTAATTTATTTTTAAGCTGAGAAATTCTCAGCCCAATGAGGTATCAGAGCTGCTTTGTACCTGGTATCTGACTGGTAAAAGCTGTGTTCCTTCAAGACTTCTGTAAGATCATCTTTATGACTTGTACTCATGACATTTTTGCATCTGTCCCCACTGCCAGGAGCTAAATAAGATATTGGGAAGATCATTGCCATTTTGTAGCTGTATTTAGCCACTAGATGCTAAATTTCCTTTTGGAAATCTAGGCTATCCTGAGACAGTTGAAGATGAGATATGCCGTTTCAAGCTTCTTGAAATCTGGTCTCTGAGCTTGCTTTAAATTGTCCTTCGAAAGTTTCTGGCACATGAAAGGTACAGAGAACTTTTCTCCTTTGGTACTCCACATCCCCAAGAAAACATTGATTTAATTAGTGGTCACTGAAGCTTTGAGGTGAGCTTTTTATGCTGCTTTTAATGAACTTAAAGCTAAAATGGCAGTGATCCTGAGAACTGAGCTGTCAGCTTGTGTCTGTCACTGGCACTATAGCAGTACAGGACAGAGAAAACCTTATATGCTTAAGGTTCAGTATTTCAGCATGGCAAACCCCACTAACCTAAACAGAGAGGGGGAAGCTGCATTCTTTGCTTTGCCTAATCTCTGTATTTTGTTAAGCACACATTCCTGCCAGAACTTTATTAGACAGAACAATAGTGACCAGCTGGGCAAGTGACCCTAGCTTTTCTGTCTGGCAGAGGAATTCAGCATCTGAGGAGCTGAGATTCTCATGTGCAGCTTAAGAGTGATCTGGATTTAGTTGCTTTTAATTATCAGTTGGCTGATTCATAAGGCTTTGTTTTCCACCCTCTTTCCCAAGAAAAAGACCATTCCCTTAAATGCTCAGTGTATATTCTATAGAGCAGCTCCAAGTCTGGGAACTGAGATGTGCAAGTTCTCTCTTTTCTTCTAAATAAAATGTGAATAGTAGTATTTACTTTCATGTAAGGGAAGGCTTTGTGGAGTATTTTGTGAGGATGTGATTAGATCTTAGAGGGGAAGCTTCAAAATCCAAAGCATTGTATATGAATATACTTTCATAGAAGTTTATAATAAATCTATGAATGATAACACTTGGCACTTGTATAAACTTCCACTCTTACAGAATAGAGGTCATTGTTCTCCTTGTTCACTGCACCTCTTGAGCCTGGATGGCTAAAATTAGTCTACTTGATCTTTCTAGGGAAGGACTTATTTTGGAGAGGTGGGAGAAGGGAGGTGCTGAGCAGGGCAGTCTGGATTGAACAGCAGCAGAGTGCTGGGTCATGGCACAGGCTGTGGTGATGCTTTCCTTTCCCAGCTGCAGTGAAAGGTTTGTAGGATGCTGAATGGTCACTGCAAAAACACCTGCAGCTCGTGCCACCAGTGTTTGTGCTGAGAAGGTCTGGGCTGGGATGCTGCAAACATTCTCTGTTCCCATGCAGTGTTTGAAGTGCAGCAGAGAGCTGAAAGGCAAACTGGCTCTGTAGGATGTTGCAGCGCGTGGCTTAACGCTGCTGTAAATCAGTGTAACCTGCAGCGCAGTACAGTCTCCCTGCAGTGTATTTCAGGATGCAGCACTGAGCCAAACAGTTTAAACTATCACACAGTAAAAAGCTGTCTCTTGGGCCACTGTTACTGGAAGTCACTAATATATATCACAAATGATACAAAACTTTTGGATTGCGAAGTTGTAGGAATTCTTCAGCCTGTGGCTAAGCTTTGAAGGAGTCTGCGTTGCAAACAGAAATAATAGGGTCTCATTTTGCCAAGCACCAGAAAAACACTGGAGTCCTGATAGTGTCATTAAAACCCTTTCAAGACCTCTGCAACCAAACCCATTGGAAATTATTGCAAGGACCGCAGCAACATACTAATTTTCTTGGGTAATGTCCTTTGCAACAATCAAGCTCTCTAATTATATCAGGCCCTGCCAAGTGGTTACTGGCATCTCAACTAGAAGGTTTCCAAAGCAGTTTCTACAAATTACCAGAATTTTGCTGAAAGTGAACTTTCAGCTCCCAGGTACCGTTTGGAGTTGTTGCTGCGTAATCCTTGGGAAGAGAAGGGTGAAGCTGTACCTGTCTGTACTAGGTGGGAAGAGAGGGGAGAAATGGGAATGTAGCAATGATAGGAATTGTCACAACTCATCTTTTGAGCTGAATGCAGCTGGAAACTAGATGGGTTTGTAGGAGATGCTTCAGCTGGTGTCCTGGTTGACCCTGGGAGTTGCCTTGTGCCACCCACATCTGGGTGATTGATTAGCATCTCTGTGCTCTGTGGAGGCAAGGCTCACTTTGCAGGGCATGTCCTTCAGCTCTGATGTGTGTGGTTGGGGTTTGTTTAAAACCCAAAAGATATCCAAAAATCCCCAACCAACCAAAAAATCCCACCATAAGACCAACCACCACCAAGAAAACCTCCCTCACAACACCCAACACAAGCATTTGACTGGAATTGTACACTGTGTGGTTTGTGACTTGGGTGTTGCCAATAATAATTTACTAGGCTGTTCCCATGGGCATCCCGACAGCAAGGGGAAATGGTTCAATAGTTGTTCTGTCACTCCCTGTTCTGTGCTCTGAGGTTCAACCAACCTTTTTGATTGATGTATATGAGAGTGGTTTCAACTGAAAATTGTACCAGTTTTTTTTCTGCTGTGAGAAATGAGTCTGTCTTGGCCATTTACCTGGCATTGAGCACTGGTGGGTTCAGTGGCTTGGCTGGTCTGTGGCATCCCTATATGCTTCTTTCTACATGGGTCAAGTGAGTGTTGCAGTGATGGCAGCTGCTGTCTTTGCTTGCAGGGTGGCTGCTGAGAGGCTGAATGTAAAATTTTCTTCAAGCTGCACTGAAAGGTGTAAAGGAAAACTCATGTATGTGTGTTTGAGGGAGAAAAAGCACAGGCAGATTTTAGCTGTGATGTGTGAAGGCTGTTTCCACATGTGCTTAGTGTAGGCTGTTGCTGAGCAGCCATGTGTTGTTCATCGCTTTACTGGTTTGCCCACAGTAAGTCAAGTAACAGTGTACTGTTCTTCCCCTAGTACCAGAAGGGTAGCAGAAATAGAGAATAACTGGGTAATAAAATTTAGGTCTTAACTTTTAAACTTTTCTCTTCCATGCTTTCCCTTGTATCACTCATCAGGTCTTCAAAACCAGAGCACTCAGAAGACGGTCTAGTGGAACGTATCACTGCCTGTAGCAAGGGGTTGGAACTGGATGAGCTTTGAGATCCCTTCTAACCCAAACCATTCTATGATTCTAAGAAAGGTTGGACCAGATGATCCGTAAGGTCCCTTCCAACCTAGTTTCTATGATTAAATCTGTGTAATTAGGAGAAAAAAGTCAACTGTCTCCACTGGCTGTGCCTTGAATTCTTTGTAAGCTTTTACAGGGAGTATGTGGTGTGAAATGGTGTGCGGGTATATTTAGAATCAGTCACTGTTTCTCTTTGCTCACAGACTGAGACTCATCTCAGCATTAACTCCAGACATTCCCATTCCCAGCAAAGGGTGAGGGATACCTGTTTAGGAGGTTGGATCATTGGGGTGCACCAGTTTGCACTCACCAGATCTGTGATTCAAGTGTTGTGGTGTTTTCTACTTTACCTTGGTAGAGCCAGCTAGGTTGCCTTTTAACCTTCAACAAAAACCCAAACCCCTCCACAAACTCCCAGCTCAAGGAGTTTGCCATACTTGTAATTCTCCACAGAACAGGGCAGGAATTCTTTCTGGCCAAATGTCTGTACCTCTCCTTTGGACCTCCTGCTGTCCCCTCTCTCTTGCTCAGTGCTGCTTGCTCCCCATCCAGCTTCCCACATGTGTACTCACAAATGTTTCAAGGCAGTGTTATCATTCCTAAGGAATCTACTATGCGTGCACAGGCTGTGGAGGTTTTCTTTTCGGCTGTTATTACTTGGCCAAATCAAAGCCATTTTCCACCTGGATAGCGAAATGGAGCTCTCCTCCCTCAAGACAGTCTCCCTTCCAAATAGAGGCTTCCAAAGCACCAAGGTACTAAAGCAGTTTCTTCTATTGCTCAAGAATTTTTTAATAATAGAGAAAGGTGTCGGTATTCCTGCTCACAAGAGGGAGGATTTCTTTCTTTTTCCTAATGAACAAACTGGATTGCATCAAGGTTGAAAAGGAGAATATGAATAATTGTTCTTGGCTATAAATGAGGAATGGAAACTGCTTTCAAAACCAGTGAAAGCTCAGGAAGATGTATTAAAAGCAGAGCCACCTTTTAAATTGAAAATAGATATTTAGAACACTTAGTTTCTAGATGTCTTTGTACAGTCTGTCTATAGGTGGATATAGTGCAATGGGTCCTGTGTGATTGAAATGTTTAGCATCTGCTTAAGAGTGAGTTTAAAACTTGATGAGGCAATTCAGGGTATTCACTAGCAGGGGTTTGGGACTACTGTGTGCAGAAGAGCTGATCTACAGCAAATGTTATGTGGTTCCTTTTTATGGCATTGGAGGGATGCAGTCGTCGGAGTGTAAGAGTGGGAGTCTGGAAAAAGGTGAAAAGGAGGTTGCTGTGTAGCAGATCACTGTGCCTGTAACTCTTGCATTCAGGCCTTGTTCTCTTCCATGGAGCTTTGAATGAGGCTTCCACTATGTGCAGAGGAACCACTTTTAGAGGGCTCATGACCAGCAGCTGGGGGTGTTATAGGGCAATTTATTACTGCATTTAGATTGGCCCTAGGAATGACTGGCTTGAGACGGAGGCAGGGAAAGGAAAGACGTGCTCATCCATGGATGTAGGTTGGTATTTGTAAAGGGTATTGCTAGTTTACTACACTAAAGATGATTTTTGAGAGGTTTAGGGCTGTACAAGTAGGAATCTACTAACATTAAAGCTATGGAGACACCCTCCTGCTTTAGCTCACTGGTTCTGATCTCTCTTCCAAATATGTACTTGCATCAAAACTGCCTGTTTTAAAGGGCAAACTCTGTTCTCTGATCACACAACAGATCTTGGGTTTGATGTTCCTACTTCCCTACACATGAAACTCCCATGGGTGTGACTGGAACAATAGGGTTATTTTCCAAATTATTTTTTATTGTAGTAACACCCAGGACAGGCTTGTGCCAGACATGGCAATCGTGGGCTAAAGAGTTTTCAATTTAAATAGCAAATTAACACACAGGCTTTAGGGTTTGTTTTTCAGCCTGATTAACGCTTTGAATACCCAGCAGAGAGGTTTTGCAAGGCTTTGGTGTCACTGAACTGGGGCCTTGTGTGGCTTATTTGGGGATCTCTGAGCTGGGCAAGCAGAAGGCAGCCTGCTTTACCTATCCCACCAACACAGCCTGGTATGCAGTGTGCTATCATTTCAGTAGAGCAGTAACAGAAGAAAAGTGCTTTGCTCTTAAAAGAGGCATGTACATATACTGATAGAACAGCTTGCATTGGAAGGGACCTTGAAGCTCATCCAGTTCCAGTCCCCTGCCGCAGGCAGTGACGCCTTCCACTAGAGCAGATTGCTCCAAGCCCCATCCAACCTGGCCTTGAACACTGCCAGGGATGGGGCAGCCACAGCTTCTCTGGGCACCCTGTGCCAGGGCCTCAGCACTCTTGTGGGGAAGAACTTCTGCCTAATGTCTGATCTCAGTCTTGCCAAAGCAGGTTAAAGCCATTCTCCCTTGTCCTGTCCCTACAGGCCTGTATAAAAAGTCCTTCTCCAACTTTCCCAAAGGCCCTTTTAGATACTGTTGGTAAGATACAGCTTTCCTTAGAAAATCTTCCTGAAGCACCAGCAGTAGGTAGTCTTATCTCTGGCAAATGCTGGCTGATGGGTGCCTGAGCTTCAGTTGCCTCACTGAATGTAAGTGGCTAAGCTGGCAAATTAAAAAGTGGAAAGAGGAGTTGTTGATCTCAAAGCAATATAGGTAGATGGATTTGTCTAGACTGGCTTATTATTTCTAATCACCTTCACTAGCGCTGTTAACATTAGAAAGCTGGAGGATTTTCTTGCTGTTTCTTTATCAGTTTCATTGAGGATGTTATGACATCTGGCTTTTTGTATGGTAGTCATCTCAAACAAGATGTGGAAAAAAGCTGAGCCTGCATGCTTCCTGCAGCTGCACTCTAGAAAGAGGTCACCTTGGCTCATGAAATCTAGTTCCCAACTATGATAGGCAACCATATGGTAGATAACTACTCTAGAAAGGGCTGCTGCATAGTCCATTGTATATTAGGAGCCACAAACTCCTTTACAAGTTGCTGAAGACCTTGGCTGAATGAAATGATTGTAATGTGCCAAAGGAAAAGAAAACGTTGGAGGACAGGTGACAGAAGTGTTGCTAGAAGAGCCGGGTTCTGTTTGCCTGGCACTGCTGCCTGTATAGGTATTTTCTTCCCAATACTTGTGAATCTGGAACTCAAATATGCTTTTGATGCCTTTCTGGGCCCACAGAACACTACCCTGAGTGTTGAAATAGCTCAGGAAAAGAAATCTCTCTTCTCTTGAAGAGAAAAAGCAATGTTTTGTTGGTGGGATCTCCAATGCAGCTTTTGTTTTTTAGCTATCAAAAAGGTGTGTCTGTCTACAGTGACATTAATAGTTCTAAGAAAAACGTGCGCATTACAGATTAGTATCATACGATTAATAGGAAGCAATGACTTGATCATGATATCCTTTTTTTTTTTTCTTTGATATGCTCAGTGCTCTCCTTTTGACACTGCCTTTTGTTCCTCTTGTGACTTGTGACTTTTGGTGCCAGTATAATGCTAATGAAAAACACTGCTTTGTTTAGCAGAGTCCTTGTGTTCCTGTCATGCATGTGGCTTTCATTGCTGCTGGGCTGGTAAGTGCTGTGAGTTTGGCAACAGAGGACTGAATGTGAGGCACAAAGATGCACTGTGGTCTGTACGGAGCTATGCAAGAATTAGAACAAATCCAGGAGCAGACCCTGTTCAGCCTTGAAGGCTGGCTGTTGATGCACACGGATACAAGCCCTGGAAGGCTAAGGACAGGGTTTGAAGGAGATGCTGAAAACTAACAGGAGCCTGATTTGCCCTTTTTGGAGGACTCAAATTATGCCAAGTGTTGTTTTATATGATGTAATGCAACAAGAAGAATTAGACAGCTATGGATGCTGCCTTGCTGAATGGTGGAGGAGACTAGCCACAAGAAGAGCACTAGTAAAGCGCAGGATGCTGTTACCGGGTTGCTGACTCCTCATACAAGTTCTCTTAATGTTTGTCTCTCCATGAGGTGTTGAAGACAAGCAGGCAAGTGTCTGTCATCTTTTTCCCACTTACAGTTTCCCCTCCACATCCTAATTAGAAGTTAAATTCTGAAAGAATTTGCTGGTGTAAATTTAGAAATACTGACTTTTATCAAAGTTAGTCTTGTACTTTAATGACGATAAGGGCCACCATCCTCAAATTAAGCAGTCCTAGATCAGATCTTCAGAGGAGGGTGTTTAGACAAATGCCAAATGGCATCTTTGAATGTAGGTGTATTTAGAGAAATAGTTGGTGTTCCAAATCCTAGCTCTGTGCTTTCAGTCAGGGTCTTCAGGGTAGTTATTGCCTTGACTCCATCCTTTCCAGGAATGAGCAAACCAGTACTAGGAATGTATTGGTGATGTGAAGGTAGGAGGCCGATCTGCAGCCACATTATCCAGCTGGCCAAAAATAGTTAGACTCAATTTCTTCTTTTGAAAGGCTCTAATTCAAGGAGCTTTTGTGTTACAAAAATGACACCTTCGTTTGTAATTGTGTGTAATTTTCATGCTGTGTGGATATCAAATGCCAAATTTTATCAAGTAAGTCTAATTTAACAAAGATTTATAGAATCAGAATAGTTAGTGTTGGAAGGGACTTAAGATCATCAAGTCCCAACCCCCCTGCCAGGGGCAGGGACATCTCCCACTAAACCATGTCACCCAAGGCTCTGTCCAACCCGGCCTTGAATACCGTCAGTGATGGAGCATTAACAACTTACCTGGACAACACATTCCAGTGCCTCACCACCCTTACAGTAAAGAATTTCTTCCTTATATCCAATCTAAACTTCCCCTGTTTAAATGTTAACCCATTACCCCTTGTCCTATCGCTACAATCCGTAATGAAGAGTCCTTCCCCAGCATTCCTTTAGATACTGGATTCCATAGATATTTCCATGTTTCCTCTTTACTCCCTCTGTGAACACTGGAAATGACTGTCTTCTCATTGACAGTGATAAGCTTGGGGGAGGGAGAAGCAAAAAACAGTTCAGTGCCCAGACCAATGCCTGTAAAAGCAAAGCACTTCAAAGGAGTGAGCCCCCCTTTTATTTCTGAGCACCCAGTCATGGACTAACTTCTTTAATTTTCATTATGAAAGTAAATTATGGTTCAGGTCAACCATATTTATTGTTAGATCCAGTTGGAACATGCCACTAGCGAAGTGGGTATAAAACAGGGGAAGTTCAGGTTAGATATAAGGGAGAAGCTCTTCCTTGTGAGGGTGGTGAGGCCCTGGCACAGGTTGCCCAGGGAAGTTGTGAACGTCCCATCTGTGGCAGTGTTCAAGGCCAGGTTGGACAGAACCTTGGGTGGCATGGTTTAGTGAGAAGTGTCCTTGGTCATGGCAGGGGGATAGCACTGGATGATCTTAAGGTCCTTTCCCAACCCAACCCATTCTATGATTCTGTGACTTTATGCTAAAGAGATGTTCTTTGTGCTTTTTCATCTCTTTCCCTGTGTGCATGTTTAAACAGATACATAAGCACAGAGGTGCATGTACTGAGCATGATACTACCTGCTTGCTCAACCTTTTTTAAGTCCTCATCTGCCTCTTATATTCTGCATTTCTTTTAGTGCTGGTATACAGGGTGGATCTCCCGTACAATGAATCAAGTGTGTGTAATACATGAGTGCTATCATCTTCAGAGCCTCTCCTTCATTACTTGCAGCAGTTGGAAGGTGCCTTGTGAATGAGGTGGGGGATTGGAAGAGAAAAATAGCCTCATGGCTGAAAAAAATGAATGTTGCTCTGAGGAGCTGGATTCCCTCTTTGTCGCTGGAAAAGAGTTGCACCTATAGTTTCATACTATTTGGCTATTCTGCTTCTAGGCTTTTACTAATTCCAGTAGGGAGAGGTTATTCCCTTAACCCCTATAGCTTCAATGGCTGCAGAAGGATAAGATAAAATTTGGTGCAGTCTTACGAACTGAAGCAAATTCAGCCCTCAAGGTAATGATGTTTGGAAGGTCAACCATGCATACAACAAGGCAAGGAAAGCACAGTTATACATGGTTGGCTGAAGAACTTGCTGAAGATTAAAGTTGAACTGTGTTTTCCTCCTAAGGTAAAGATTCCTCTAGGACTAAACCCCCTCCAGCAGTCTATGATTATCCACTTTGTGTGGGAAAATTTTAGGCCATTACTGGCAACTGAGTATTTGAGGTGCACTAAGCATAGCACATATTACCCCCTGGAGAAGTGTTATGCTCTTGGGAGGACCTACATAAATTGTCCCATCATGCTCTGCTGGCCAGAGCTTATTTTAATGTCTGCATTCTTCTGAACTCTTATCGAAGGTGAGGGATGATGTGTGCAGGATTGGAGTTCCTTCCAATCTGTGTGACCAACACAGTGGAGTGGGAGACCTGGAACTTGTCTTACTCCTGTTTGTGCCTCTGTCTCTCTGCTGCTTCAGATGGCTGCTGCTGTCTGCCTTCAGAAATGCCAGCAGGCTTCCAGTTTTGTTTCCTGGAATGAGTAGAGTGTTACAAAGATTTTCCTCCTTTTTCACAGGAGGCAGGGTAACCTCTATGAGGGACTATGAAGTACTTATTGGAAGTAAGGCATGCATAAACCATCAATATTGACAACAAGGTTACTGTCACTTGTCATGTCTTCTGATTTGCGAACCTCTTAAGACTTTGTAATGGAATAGCAGACTGCTTTGAAGTGAACCTTGACATCCTAAACTTGAGTACAGCCACCCCCTTGCCAGGTGGTCTTTCATGGATTCCTTAGCAATAGTCCATCAATCTACAGACCTGAATCAATCCATCCTCTGTAAACACTGTAATATTGAGACTGGTGATCACAATTGAATTTTGTAGCTGGCTCTTTTCTGGACAATGAGCTTAATGATAGGCTTGGATCCTAAAACCTGGTTACCTGGGGAGAGCATGAATATGGTCAAGAGCAGGAGAAACTTAAGCCCAGCTTGGTTTTTATCTGAGCTTTCCAGTAACATGTGATGGGATTATTTGCTTTTTAAGCAGGTCACAGCAGTGAAATGTAATCTGGTCACAGCCAACTGAATTAGCTGGTAATCTTGATCCTGATGGAGAGGCAAAGCACATCCAGGTATGTGGGTATATGTAAATAAGAAGGGAATAATGTAGTTATGTAGAACTGGGTGGCTCAGGAAGAGGTACCCAGTGAGCCTGGCAGCCTTTGAATCTGGATTTCTTGGCATGTAGAGGGCAACTTCTGTTCCTGGCCTCAGCGGAGTGTATAAATAACCAACCTCTCCTGGTGATGGGCTCCAGCACACAATGTGGGCATTGCTGTTTGGGCAGAGCAAGTGGGATGCTGAACTATTTACACAGAAGAGGATATGGTTCCCTTTCATGGAGTCAGAACAGCAACTTTTCCCAATGAAAGTCAAGTCTGATTTTATTGAAATTCCTCTCTAGGATTGCAGGGAAATTGATAGCTCCAGTGAAATCTGTTAGGGAACATGGGGAAATCTATCTAGCTATCAAAACACTCCTACTGTTTTCTGTGCCCTACATGTTGATCTCTGCTAAGTATAACACACAGTGTGTTATCCTTATGGAAACAAAAAGATAATTCGGTGCAGTTGTTTACACAGCACAAAGCTTTAGGGCAGATAGCAAGCATCAGGAATGCCAACCTTACTGAGAAACTTTGTAATGTTTATTGGGGATGGGGAGCGTCAATTCACAATCACACGCATGCAGCAGGTGCTGTTGGAATGACCCAGCATGTGGACTCCCTTATCCTCCTCATCCAAAAAAATTTTACCTGCTTCTGTCTTGGCCAGTTAAGTCTTGGTGAGTTGAGCTTTTCTGTTGTACTGTGTGGCATGTGGAAGTACTAAACCCACGCTAAACCTCCATTTTATTTTGCTCTACAACCACATAAACTGCTTTGTTCTGAGCCTAACTTCAGGATTGTTTCACTGAAGGCACAGTGTTTCATGCCGATAGGAGCATGATGTTTTGTAAGACCACAGATTATGTAGCTGTCCTTCACTTCAGTGACCACGTTGCCAGGTCTCATGCGTGGTAGGTGTTGCCTGCTGTAGATCTGTCCTCAACAGAGCACAGCAGCAAGTGAGGTTTGTGTGTGGAGCTGAACTGTCATCCCGCTGAAAGATGTGATTAAGCAAGAATACAGCTGCTTTAATTTCCAAGTTGCACGTTCCTGATTAAACTGGCTACTTGCTGAGCCTTGATCAGTTCAGCCCAGTAGTTTCTGACATTGGACTAGCAGTCACAAACTGAGCAGTGAAATGAAGCCTACAGCCAACCAGTTGGCTTTTCTCTTGCAAACTGCCTAGAAGGACCTCCATGAGTTTGAGAAGCTTGAAGAAAAGCCAGCACTTGGACTAGGAGATAAGCAAACATTGCTTTGGGGGTATGGCTTCGTAAGCTTGTTGTGGTGTGTGTCTTTCTAAGCATTCACAGTGGGTGAATGGGTGGAGGGATCCCTTACGTGTCCCTTGAGTGGTGGGCTTAGGAAGCAGTACTGTGCAAATCCCAGTGGTGAGAAGGAGGAATAGGAAGCATGCTGTCTGTCAGTATCTTCCCATCTGTGAAATGATTGCTTTAAGCTAATCCAGTTGTGCTAGCTGGGAACTGAGCTTTGATATGTGAGTACACAGCTCTTCTGGAACGTAAGAATATTTCAGCTTGAGTATTTGTTATGCTACACTTCTCCACCCTTTGCGGTCCCTTTTCTCCCTGACTGTAGGATTACAGGCTGTACAGACATCCAGAATCTCCAGGGCATAAACTGTGCATCTCAATAGGGTTCTTGATGAGGTGTGCAGAGGTTCAGAAAGCTGGTGGGCTGTGCAATATGTTTTTCTCCCTGGCATCTACTTGCAGAAGCAAAATGTAGCTCAGGCTCCCTCTGTAAATTCAGCTTCCCTTTGAGATCCTCTCAGCCTGCTCCGTGCATGCCCTGGGAAGTTAGGTTTTCTTGGCTTTGGTGTCCAGGTGCCTGAAGCCATGAACCACTGTTCTTGCTGAGTCAGCAGAGAGCAGGCAGCTGACTGCCTCCCAGCATCTACTGAGGAGGGTGGGCTCCATTTGAGCTCAGAATCATAGTTTTCAGAGGCTCTTCAAACTATTGAATTTGTTGCTCTAGTTAGCTGAAAGGTCCTTGGTAACACCCTGAGCCTATACAGTAAATATGATTGGATATACACTGGCATCAGCACTTATATTCCCTTTGGTACAACATGCCAGCTGTGATCAAGATGTGAGATCTTTGTCTGTAGCCCTGGACCAAAACTGTTGAAATCAGTAGCTAGCAGGCCATGGTTTGCAAGTCCTCACTTATCCATGAAAGTCTTCCAAGAGTTAAGCAAGGTCGGAGAGGAAAACAGTTTCTCTTTGTAAACAGCTGGGGAAAATGGACCATGGAGACGTGTTTCTCTAAGCAGAGCAGTGGAAGCTGGATGCCACCAGGCGCTGCAAGGCATCATGCTAAACATGCTGGTGATGAGTATGCATGAGATGTGACAGACCCAGCCCTAAAGGAGCTGCTATTTTGATCGTTTTGTTTACTTGGTTGGGATATCGTTTTTGAATAAGCAGGAATACATTCTCTGCCATCCTGGATGCATGCCAGGAAAAGTCCTAAACCTGTCTTGCTAGCATCTGTATATAATATAAAGGGTCATTTATAATCTCTGTAAGCCATGATGGAGGCTTTCATCAGATTATCTGAAGCATGTTTGCATTCTGGAGACTCTTCTTGCAGACTTCTAGCTTTCAAAGAGAAATGTTGGGGTGATTTTGTCTGTCTCTTGTCTGTCATAGTCACTGTGCTATGATATCTACAGTGAGTTCCAATCTGTATATCCTAATACATCTTAATATCAGCTGTGCTCCTATCTTTCTGTCTCACATGCTTCTATGCCATGGTAAAAAGCAAGTATCTAATAGATGCATTTGTAGGAAAGCTATGCCAGAGGTGTGATGTTTTGCAAATGGAAATGTACCTTTCACTCCTAGGTGGGTACCTTTGTAACCAAACCCCTTCTGCTGGTAAAGAGAAATCTGTGTTCCTGTGACATTATTTGAGTGTCTTTGGGATGTGAACGTTTTTTGTGATCCATGCTGTGGTAGTTCTGCTTTAGAGAAGGCTTTGGGAGTGCTGGGGTGGCAAATGTTGTGGTACTTGATCACTGTCAGTGCACGCTTGGTGCTCCTGCTCAGGAAGGTTTTCCCTAAATTTGAGTGCAGGATCTGTTACTCTGCCATGGGCTATCAGTCCTGTTCTGCCTAGCAAACCCAGGTGATGGCTTCAGGCAAGGAAAACAGTGAATAGAGAGCCTTTGGAAGCTTCTCACTTCCTGTAATGATTGCTTCCTCTTATAACAGGTTACTGAGCAGGCCATCTGAGGTCATGAGCCTGGACAAGTGTTGGTTTTCTTCCTTCAGCAATGTCCAGGCTTCTGTTCTGTGCACTGTGGTGTGGGAGCAGCCTTTACCTCCAACTGCTGCCTAAAGCTCTGTCACTAGATTGTAGCAAGGTCTGTCCAGCATGTCTCACCTCCACAATAAGCTTTTCCAAGGCAGAAATGACAACATGACTGCCAAATTCCTTGGACTTGCAAGGGGATGTATGTACCTGGACAGCTTATTCCAAGGACCAGGTAGAGCAAAGGTGCAAGAGACCTACTCAGCAGTAGTTTTGGACTCTTTTGGAAAGAAAATCAGCAGTACCCACTAAACAAAAGCTCTGGTAAAACCAGCTTTGGAGACAGCTTAAAATAACCACCCTTTCTTACAGGCTTTGACAAAGGTAGCCTGCACTGTGCTAGTTCTTTAGCTCCAGATCCATAAATGTAGTGTTAGACTCCCAGGCTGGCTGCAAATAATCCTTGAAGGAGCAAGATGATATTAAGTGTGGGTCTATGCAAGGGAAAGCTGAAGGGAGTAATGGTTAGTCTCCAATTTCTCCTCAGGAACTGCAATTTGGAGCTGCCATTCTACATTAACCAGAGCAGATAGGCTGCCAGATTCCCTCTGGTAATCACAGGGTCTGTCTTCATACCTGCCTTGCTTTTCTGCTTTGTGCTGGGGTGTGTGGTTGTGTTTGTCTTTGTTCACCTTCCCACCTCATTTGCATTCAGGAATATGAAGTTCTCCAGACTCAGCATTAGATACGGAGGGTTTTGCTCAGAGTGCAGTTGAATTATTTTAGTTTTATCTGTCAGAAATCCTTTGTGTGGGCCCAAGAAGGCAGGACAGGTTGTCTTGGAAGCCCACCAAAATCAGTACTGGAGTGAAATAATCAGTGCAATCCAGCTCCATACCAGGGAAACAGAACTTCATCCCAGATGACTGATGAAAGATGGGAGAAGGCCAGAGGGACACAGTTAGGGCATAGTATGTGTAAATAAATATTTATTTATTTGGGCCGTGAGGCACTGGAATGCATTGCCCAGGGAAGTTGTGAATGCTCCATCGCTGGCGGTTTTCAAGGCCAGGTTGGACATAGCCTTGGGAGACATGGTTTAGTGGGAGATGTCCCTGCCCAGAGCAGGGGAGTTGGAACTAAATGATCTTAAGGTCCTTTCCAACCCTAACTATTCTATGATTCTATGATTTCATTGACAAGCCAGATAAATGGTCTTAACATGAGGGGAGGCACTCAAGTCCTTGATAATTCAGCTGGTTTAAAACATTTTACTAAATGTAATCTTTAGTCTGAATTTGTTTGTATTTGTACCCTTTTATGCACTGCTACATGTTGATAGCATTGCTCTTGTGTTGGGACCAATGCTTCCTGTTACTCCTGCCATTATTTTTCAGGTTCTATACACGTGCAGTTTGTTTTTCCTGACATGAAATGCTTTTGACTTGGTGCTTGTGAGTGTTGTGCTAAAAACAGGCTCAAGGTAGATCATACAGAGCTGTGGCTTCCCCAACCCTGCTTGACTTGTCCCTTCTCCTGGCATGAGATGTTATCGAGCAACACCCATCTCAACAAACCCCACAGCTAAGGCTTAGAGAGATGAAATGACCAATTGCACCGTGTGTACATGTGAAACAAAAAAGAAGACTTTGAACTGTCACATTTTTCTGGTCTTTAATTTCTCTTTGTCTTTGGGTTTCACCCCCTAACCTTTGAGCAGAAATCATGTTGGACCTGTTAAAAGAGCTGCTGTCATCATGTGATCTGAAGCTTTATTCAACTTCTGGTCTTTCCTCCTCAGTTTTGTTCTGTGATGTAGATGTTAGTAGAGGCATTTGGGTACTATGGTGTCTGGTCCCTATAGGTATGCCACAGATCCTCAATAAAGCTGAGAAGTGGTTCTTCAGGACCTCCTCACCAGCCTGGGTCACCTGAGACGTGACTGTAGTCCATGCTTCCTGATGAGGATTTGCAAGGGGGTTTACAGTGAGCAGGAGCATTGTCTGCAGGGAAAGCTGCATGGCTCTGCCTTGATGCTGCTGTTGGAGTCAATGGCACTGGGTAGAGAGCCACCTTGTCTCTGCGTGCCCCACTTCCCTAGCTGTAGCTGAGGCTCAGTGAGCTGCTTGCTAGCCCCAGCTTGCCCATTGTGATCTGCAGCACTCAGCTCAGCCGCTGGCATTGGTACCTCCTATTCATGGGTATGAGCTATGAAGAGAGTAGGGAGCCTCCTGCGGAGATGGAGTGGGATCCAAAAAGGAAACAAAATGTAACAAATGCTGTAAATGGCAAATACTAGAAAAATTAAACTGCCATAGGGAAGGTGGGTTAGGGAAGGAGTAGGGGACCTGCAGGTGCTTGGTCCCACTGTGCAAGCAGTTTGATTTTTGGTATGCAGGGCTGGGGAGCTCCTGTGATACTTTCAGAAGAAGGGATCAACTGTACTTGGGGCTCTTGCTTTAAGAGGGCTGAGGATCTAGGATTCCTCTGCATGTGCAGGGAATGCTTACTCAAGCACTTTGTGTATATTAGAGCACAAGCTGGTGTGTTTCCACTTCCCACTCGTGACCTCAGTTCTGATCCCCAGTCACTAAGTGGCTCTGGAGTCTGTTAACTGTGCTACGGTACAAGAAGCAGAAACATGAACCAGCATTTGGCAAACATGAGTGATGCTTTCAAGGGGAAAATGAAAGTATCCTTTCTCCTACTACACCTCAAGCATATTTTTCGGAGAAGATGGAAAAGGATCCTGATTCACAGGACTGACACTGCAGTTCCGCCTTCTCACGCACCTTTCAATGAGGAGTAAATCTCACTCTTGTTTTCCTGTGAGACAGCATAAGACACCAGTTCCTCCCTTCTCTGTGTTTTCTCTTGCCCATTTTTCATCTGTAACCTCACCAGGACAGCAATATGACTTGCTTGAGCTGTGCTGACAATGAGCTCCACCACACCAAAAAGCAGTTTTCCAACTCGGACGTTGTTCTTTGGGGGATGATACCATAACGAGCAGGATGAAATTAAGACCAGTACAATGGGAACTGACTATCAGGAGATTTGGAATGCTTCTCCCCCTTTCCTCCCCCACCCTTTCTAAAGTCCTATTGTTTATGATAACAGAACTAAATTATGCACTATAAAACTCTGGCCTCTGAGGACCAAGCAAGAGGCGTTACTGGATCTCTTGTGGTTCAGGTTGGCAGAAGCAGGGAATCTTTCTGCAGCTATTGGGAGGAGAGGGTGGGGTGACAACTGAAGACTGCAAGTTAGGCTAGCTATGGCTGGCAGCAGCAGCAGCCCCACCCCCAGCTACTTGCTCCGTGTTTATTGCAGTGTGATGGATGTTGTTTGGCTTACTGTCTTCTGAGGGCTAACAGTGTCCTTTCCCTCCGCAGGCATTGGTGTCACTATACGGTTACACGGACAGTTTCCTGCCAAGTGCAGAATGGATCAGAAACGGTGATCCAGCGAGTTTATCAGAGCTGCCGGTGGCCAGGACCTTGTGCCAACTTAGTGAGGTAAAAATCTTCATGTCTCACCTTGCCCACATTTTCCTCCACTTCACAATATTGGGTAGCTTTGAAGGATTGGGTAGAGGGTTGAGATCAATGGGGCAGATGACAAATCCAGCTTCATGTTGGCGTAACCAAAGAATTCTGCCTGTGTTAGCTGCAGAGCAGCTTCATATGAAGGTAAGTGGACTATTAGAGACAAAGTATGTGAAACAGTTTAGCTTAGGTTGTAGTGCCAGTTTGTACTTCTCCACACAGGAGGGTGCTGCAAGTCAGGTGCAAAGCTAAATAAATGTAAGGTCCAACAGAGTGCAGTGTGACTGAACAGAGAGAGCAGAGATGCTGGACCAGTGGCACTACATGGCTTATTGGTATTGAGTCCTCCTACTTGTGTTTTTAAGAGTAATATTGATCAGATAAGGTAGAAAGCTTTGATCAGATTCCTTGCAGCTGGTGATGGATGCAGGTAATGTCCCTTGGACCTTTCAGAGTGTAATTTCCTTACAGCACTTATTACTCCCACATCTCAATATCCTTTAAAGACATGCATGAGCGCAATGTCTCCTCTCCCCAGATGAGAAACAAAGCTCAAAAGACACTGACTTGTCAAAAACTTGTCCTGAGCCTGCTTTGCCTTTCTGTCATTTACAGTCTTGGAACCTACCTACATTCACCTTGAGTGAAATAGCTATCCCCAGGCACCATCTTTCAGTATGCAAAATGTTCTCGTATTGTTGACCTTTGCCTTTTCTGAAAGACATCCTTGAAGCAGAATGTTACCCACCCATCTGGAAACTGTGTAAAAAACCATTGTGCTCTAAATTTGCACCTAGCTTCTCTAAAAATTTCCCATGTAAACAAGCCCGTAATTTAGCTCGCAAAGCTTAGTCATTCTATTGTTATTATTACCCATTCACCCACAGGGCACTGATTGAGGACCTCATGTAGTTGATAACGTAGCCAGAATGCAGTTGAACTTCTCACTGAAATACCTAGAGATCCACCTTCCCATTCTGTTCTTGTGACTCTTCATCTGGAATTCACATTTTCCATGTGGCATTTACCACAGTTGGTTCTCCAGTTTCTATTTGGCCAGTGGTCAGTTGGAGTTTTTTCAATTGTAATATATCTGCTTTGGTGTCTCTTTGCTCGTTTTATGCAAGGCTGTGGTTGAAACATTTTATGTATTAATATTTTACACTGTCATAGCCAAATTTCTGCAAAGCTTTTTAATTTCCCAGCCTTTTTACGTGCATAATTGTCATTAGAAACTTGTGAGCTTTCACCTTGCCTCCTAAACTTGCCAAAAATCTTGCTTATTTTTCCCTGTTAACATAACTGTACTTTCATAAGTACCAAACAATTGATCATGTTACTTGTAAAAATGCTTTTTATGGGCTCCTGCAGTTACTCATATACATTGATTCTTACATTGTTAACCCAGAGACTTTAGGAGTGGTGTGTGCTCTTGTGACATTGTTATTCATGGAACATTTTCAGTTTCAAATGGAGTTTGGTTCATTTGCCTGACGAGTCCAATTGTTTGGAGACAATGCAGAATGGCAGCAGACTTTTCTATGTGAAAATATGGAAAGAATCTGGGGTTATTGATATTTAAGATCTCAGCTGGTGAAAACTAAGTGGACAGGAGCTGTGTTTCTGGAAGGCAGTTCACTTGGAGATAAGTAACAGATAAGTAGGGACATGGTTTAGTGGTGGATTAAGCAGTACCAGGTTAACAATGGGACTTGACGACCTTCAAGGTCATATTCTATGATTCCAAGAAACCTCCCAGAAGAGCTGGAAGGATGATAATGTCCTGTTCCTTTTGTAAGTGGGAGAAAACGCAAGTGAAGTGAATGACACCCTTCTGAAGAAATGACTATATTGGCTGTCCTCTAATCATGCACTGTATGACATTCTTACATGAAGTGGAGAAAGACCCTGGACATATCTTTCCCAAGGACCTCTAGAAACATGGTGACAGATGCTAGAGGCAACCCACTTATCAACAGCGATAAAGTGGGAGTGCTATGTGCTGGTTCCTGATAATTCCCTGTACTGCCACCCTATGAAAGAGAACATTTAGCAATGAAGTCGAAACCACTGAGATCCTGAGAGCTGAGTGGGTTTTTGAAGTTATTCCCATGCCAGATGTCTTTTCTGAATGGCTGCTTGTTTTCAGCAGTGCGTCTGCATTCTGATAACAGAACGAAAAGCAGGCACTGGAAATAATGGATCCTGTGACATGGAACAACTGTGGGCAACATCTGGTAACCTTGAGTTGCCTTTTATGGTTGAGGTCTTTTCTGGACCTGCATGCTAGCCTATCAATGTTATGTTGCCAGAATCTAGGGATATGTGATTAACTGGCTTTCTGTTGCCTCCGAGTCAAGCAGAGGTTAATGTATTTTTTTATCCTCTTTTGCCAAATGAATATTGTCTCTTTAGGAGATGCCAGTCACTTCTCCTAATTCAGGTGAATCCCGTCTCCTCTTTTCAAGTGAAAATTCCCAAGGATAGCAATGCGTCAGACAGTCCCCAGAGTCACAGGGCCTCTTTTATTCAGTGCTTCACTTGCTAGTGCAATTTCTTGCAAGTTATGCTTTGTTTTCCTTCTTTTTCTGCTTAGAAAGTGGCTTTGAATGGGCTTATAAGCTTACAGCAGCCACCATGCTGCACAGCTTCCTCTGGCAGGCCTCTGAAGAGGACAACATCACATCAAATGTGATGGTGTCCTGTGCCAACACTTTGCAAAACACCAGCGAGGGCTTACACTGGCTTCATGGAAAGGGGAGCAGAGAATCCCTTCTATAGTCAACAGTTCTTGATTGTGTTCCTGTAATATGGAGGAGCTTCTGTATTTTCTCTGTGGTTCTTAAGGATTGCCTGCCTCCCTCTGTCTGCTCTACATGACAGTCTAGCTGGAATACTTCATATGGCCAATGCTTCGTTGTCATCAAACAGTGTTGTTTCTGTTTCTAGTACCTCTGCCTTCAGGCTTTCTGGAAGTTTAGCTTCTGGTGTTACAGGCTTACTCCAGGTTTAGTAGTGGCTAAAAATATTAATGCTGTCTATATCCCTGTGGTTGTTCAGGTATTATAAATATATCTTCTTTCCTTTACTAAAAAGACAAACATCATCTGTCCACCTCTTCTTCTCTAGTGAGAGAGGAGGGGCACAGCCAGATTCATAAGATCTTATGCATGACTGTAGGCAATGCAAAATGTCAGCCAGCCATTGGCATTAGTTTGGCTTTATAGTATTTCTCCCAGCTGCAACTTGAAACAAACTCTTTTCATCTCCTTGTTTGCAGGGAGTCAGTGGTATCTGAAGAAGCTTTCACTCTGCCAGCACCCATTATCGGGCTGCTCACTAGCTAAAGGGACGCCAGCCAAAACCCAAGGCATCTCTCAACTGTGGTGACAGCTGAGAGGGGCTCTCTGGTAGAGACTCAGCTTACAGCAGACATCGATGTGGCCAGACAAGGATTTAATCTATTTCCTGTCTCCCATTCGCTTGTGTTAGATTTCTTTCCCTTATTGCACAGACTGCAGCTCAGGGTCAACCCTTTGACAGAGGAGTATCCACAAGATTCCCGGCCCAGCGGCTTTGGTGATGTCCTTGCTGTCTGTTCACTTGCTATTGGGCAGCTGGCAGCAGTACTTCTGCAGGAGTGTTATCATCTTGGCTGGGATGGGATGAGCTGCTCTGTTCTTCCCCTCCACTCCAGACTCTTTATTTAGCTTGGGTGCTGAGTTGCTCTGGAGCAGTCTTGGCTGGAGACTTTTCCCTCAGCGGATCTATTCTTGAACTCTTTTCATTTGTGTAGTGAAGGCTTCAGCTTCTGTGCGCCATAGGATATGCTTTTGCTTTGTCACGCTACGAAGTGAACAGGCAACTTTCCAGCAGCCTGGCTGAAACTCCTGGTGTACTTAGAAAATCACATGCCATTTATCTGTCTGAAGGAAGTGATAAAGTCTCTAGCTTGGTGTTTCAACAGCAGCGTAATCTCTGGGGCTCTGCTGCCTGGATGGTTGCACCCAGCTCCCAATAAACCCAGACATCTGAATGGTAACCCTTCTCTTGAGCAGTCCCTTTGCTGCAGCAGCTAATGCAGAATGCTGTCATGCTGAGGATGCTGCAGTCCTTGAGGTTCACTGAGCAGGGTTGGTCTCATAGGCCAGGCAAGGATGAGAGATCTGCAGCCAGTTGCTGCAGCTTTTCTGACTTCTGTGTCTTCAGTCAGGTGATGCCACCTCACCTCAAAGATGAGAACAGCACTTCTTTTGTCTTACTGTGGTTTATGACTTTGAGAATAAGACAACTTCTTGCTACAGCCCAGTTGGCCAAAATCAGCCTAATTTTCATTACAGTATTTGTGCATGAGTGTTGAGATCAATAAAATAGCGTCTTGAGAAGTAGGTGACTGTGATGAACAGCCAGGCAGATCATACACTGTTACAACCTACAAGCATTTTCTGCTTCAAACTGTTGCTACTGTGAAAATCTCTCTCTCATTTCTGGAAGCATGCTACTTGAGAGTGATATTTGTCTCCTCTTCTGCTTGTCTGATCTTAGGGAAATGAATGCTCCCAGCAAAGTTGTGAGAGCAGGATAAAAACCTCACTCTTGCTGTACTCAGTGGACATGTGTCTGTCTCACTTTCCAGACTTTAGGCATCCTGTCTCTGCAGTACTTTCTGGCTTCAGAGAATCTGAAGATTCCCCTCGAAACCCATAGCTGGTTTGTACCGGGCTTACCTGGTCTTCTTACTTCAATAAGAGCCATTGAAACCCCAGCATGAAGTTACTCATCTGTTAGCTTCAAATGCCACTGAAAGGTGGGAGAGTCTGGGCTTTGGTGCCCTTTCCAGCTGGTGTCTTTTCCCTGTTGGTTTGACATTATTGTAAATGCTATGTGCTTTTGGTGACATTGTCAATTGAACTTGCATGGATTAATCTTGCTGTTTGATATTTTTGAACTCTAGCTTTTCTTTGTTGCTTTCATTTAACACATTTCTGCTCCCAAAGGAATTTTACAAGCTAGTTTACAGAATAACAAAGAAGAAATTCTGCAGGCTCATCCATTTTGGTCTTTTCTGCTTTTGAAGACTCTATTGCTACAGGGTTAGTAGGAGAAGTTGGGGATCTATCATCCACAAGATTGGCCTTTAGCTGATGTTTTTCCTCAATTTCAGAAGTAGTAATACTACAGAAAGTCCTCTGTTTCTTTCTAGTCAATTGAATAATAAATTCCAGATCTTAGTCCAGTGCATTAGAAATCAGGATTGTCATTTGAAGTCCTGTTACACATCATCTCTTATGTGTTTAATTCTGTTATTTCTCTCTAAGATGTAGAGTCGTATGCTTGGAAAAAGATGCCTATTCTCCTGTGCACACAAGGATGTAAATGTAGGATGAGCTGTGCTCTTGTGAACAGGATGCATGGAAGATCTGGGTGTGCAAGGGTTTCGAGCTGTAGCACAAAGGCATGTTCTGAGGTTTGGGAGCAGTGTGGGTGGCTGTGTGCTGCTGGCTGGGTACAGGTGGAGGGCCATCTGCTTTGCAGGCTGTGCTTAGGTCTCCTCAGCCTGCTAGTGAAGGTCTTTTGATCTTGCAGTATCATACGTGCTGTCTGCGCACTCTTCCTCCTCATTGCCATGGCAGGGCAGTGCTGGTCTGGAGCAGCACTGAGATCTCATTGTTAATGAACTCTGGTGGCACAGAAACATCTATCTCTATGTCCTTTGACTTAAGACTGAGAGACTATAAACTGCTGCTCTGCGCAGCTTGAGGAAGAGGTTGTGTAAGTTTGTGTTTTCTGGGTTTTAGACTCTCTAACTTGTGCAAACCAGGCATGCTCAGTGTTAAACAGACTTGTTCCTCCCCTTTGGCAAGGGCAGGAGATGTACAGTGGCCTCCAGTATATCTGCAGCTGCAGTTTTTGTGTTTTGTCCATTGTCTGCAGGAGTGTGTTTGAAACTCCTGGTTATGTTCTTCCCTAGGGAACTGCTTCCTTTGTGCTAGGGAAGCTGGAAAAGTTGGTGCTGAGGGAAAGAAAAGAGCACAGGTCTCATTCACAAGTGATGGTCTCTGCCATGCTTGTGAGTGCAAAAATAATGGCCAAGGTACTCTTTGTCCCTGTGTCAGCTGTGGCTCTAGTTTGAGGTGAACTTGTCTATTCCATAGAGAAGCTACGTGGTGTAATTGGTGTCTGGTGTGCTTTGAGAGGATAGCTATGGTGGTGGTCTGTCTAGAGTGGGGATGGTGGTGTTCAGAGCCAAGTTCTTGATAGCTTCTCTGAAACAGGCTCTCTTTTAATGCAGCAATAGCCCTTGTTAGAATGAAGATGGTTTGTCCCTGTTTGAAAGGTAATATGCCAGTTAGATGCACAGGGTTGGACCCACTACATTGATGTATGAATTTGTTGCCATGAGAGTAGTAGGTAAAAGCAAGCTTAGATTCCTTGGTTTCCAGATTCTTTGCCAGTCAAAAGGCAAGTTTATTCCTCTTGTTATCCTGAAACCCACCAGTAAGTGAGGTTTAAACTTTCAACCTGGAACTTGAATGGAAATGAATAGAAGCCTCAGAAGGTCACTGAGATCTCCTCAGGCACAAACTGCAGTGGCTGAATGAATGAATCACACTAACAAGACCATCTCTTGTGATGTGGAAATGAATTTCACACCTTCCCTCTCTCACATCATCTTTGTAAGTGTCAAAGGGCAGGGAAATCCATAAGGTATTTCCTGTGTGTGATAGGCTGTCTGGCTTGGGTCAGGGCAGAGATCCTGCCTCTCACTTTGACCTGATTTGAGAGGCTCTGATCCAAGAATGTGACACTTTCCTTGTGCCACATCTAGCTGTTGTGTTCAGTGACACTTCCTTGAGAGCAAGGGGGATGTATCCTTTGTGCTGAGCTGTGAGACTTGTTGGCTGCCATGTCCTGACTTCTCTGGTATTTCTAGCTTCATACCCCCAAAATCAGTCATCTTGTGCTCCCTCCCCGCATTAACCCTTCCTGGGCAGTCACACAGAGGCACAAGCAAGGGACTCTGTTTCCCAAGCAATGACTGCAGGCAGGTAGGCTCCACTAGCCTTGTCTGACACCATCAGGCAGTCTTGAGGGGCAGCCAGGGATTTGCTCTGGCGCAGTGATGGCAGTTGCACTGGTTGAGTTTGCTGGGTTCTTCCCAGATCCTCTGAGATCTTGCTGTGAGCCTCAGTACGCATGTTGGTGAATGAGGCTTGTCTCCTGTGGTAGAGTGACAGGTCCTGGTAGTTTGCTTCTTTGAAGTGCTTGGAAGCTTGGCAGGGGACTGTGTATGCCGACTCTATCCTTTGGCTGCCTGGGAAGCCAAAAAGGTGCAGGTTGTAGCTCATCCTAACCTCTTTTTCTTACTGTGGCTTTGCTATTTGTTTGTGGCTTGTGTGCCATCCAAAGGAGAAGCTCCCCTATTCCACCACCACCACCAAATCTTTTCTCTGCCTGTTCTGCTTTCCACACGTTCGAATTCCAAGGCTTCTGATCTTTAACAGGTCTGCTCTTTTCCTCTCCTTTTGCCATGTTTTTTTTTTTTTTTTTTTCCTTCAGTTGCAACACTTCAGGTAACAGGCAGTGATGATGCTTTGTTAAAGGAGTTTTCTTTGCTTCCTTCCTGGAATAGCAGTTGGAAAGCTGCCTGTTGCGGTGATACATGTAACAACAGACCTTGGTGCATCTCACATGAGTAAGGGCAAGTGGTGCTACCAAGAACAGAGCAATATCAGAACAGATTTGAACGAGCAAGCAGGGACCATTTCACATGCCTGAGTGCATGATGCTGAACAGAGCTGCAAATGTCAGGACTCTTCCAGGAAACTCGGGGTGGGTGGTAGGCTGTGACAGCTGAGCTCCATGTTTGTCATGCCCTGAGAAGTCCTTGCTCGTTTGAGGATTAAACTATAGCTACTTCCCCGACACAGAACTGCTGCCAAGATTCCAGTCTGGCTCAAGCCACTCTCCACACTTCATAATGAAGCTTGAGAGAGTTTTAACATCTTGGTGTTGGCAGAAACATGGTTTTAAAATCACGGTGTAGTTGGAGAATAGCTGGCTCCGGACACTGGTAACTGGGTTGGAAACTTTCATCTTGAGGTCAAACCCAGCTGTGGTGCTAGTGACAAAGTCATGAACTTCTGACTGATGGTTCGGGGCTTATGTGTGGAAAGATGTCTTGAGTCCAATGCCAAGACCGGGAGTTGGGAGACTTGGACTTGGTTCCTGAACTTCGCCAGAGCTCTTCTGGGGGACCCTCAGCAAGATACTGAAAGTCTTCATGCCTTGAGTCTCTCTGTAAAAGCACTAAAGCTCTACCTGCATCAATGTGGTGCCAAGTCCTGAAGCTCACTCATGACTACAAACTCCTGAATACCATTGGATGCAGAAGTACAAAGCACTAGATGGGACAAGTTCTCTGTCCAGCAGCCTGTATTAGACAAGTGCCAGGATTGCAGTTGTCAGTGTTAGCAGTTACTGGTGTGCTTTTTGGCTGCTCAGGCAGCAAGGACATGGTGTTCTCAAGAGACTTGCTCTCCCATGGCTGGCCAATGCCAGTGCCATTCCAAATGCAGGTAGCTCTGTGCTCAGGAGAAAGCTTGTGCAGTCTGTTGGCCATAGGAGAAGTTGGCTTTTGTGTTTGGCAGCTGGCATAAGAACCAATCAGCAACAGTTTATTGAGAAATTCATTTCCCAAAGACTGAGCTGCTGCCTTCTTTCCAAGGCATACATGGGCAGCCGTTCCTGGCAAGCCTTGGTTACTGCTCTTAAAGAGTATCTGTACCCATGTCACTGCAGTGCTCTCCTGGATGCACACCTGTAACTGCTACCCCTTGGAGGGGCTTTGGATGATATTTCTGCAGCTTCTAGCTCCATTTTGACCTTGTGCATCTGAGCCTGGGGCAGTGCTCTGTTTTCTGCTGGGTCCCACACTGCAGAAGGAGGCTCTTCCCCAGAGAAGACCCCAGTGCTGGGGCTTGTGTCTGCCTGGCCTTGAGAAAAAAAGCATAAAGCTGCAGCCTGCAACACTGTAATCCCAAAGCTTCAGCCTCTCCCTCTGTGTGCCAAATTCCTTTGGCTGTTAAACAAGGGGAGGAATTTTGAGGGAGCTTGTAGAGTAGGACTTCTGTGTTTGCTTTTAGCTTCATGAATAGCAGCAGTGACTTGTCTGGCTGTATACTGGGAAAACTCTGATCTGCCAGCTTGGAAGGGCTGCTGGTTTAAAAGCAAAGCTGGCGTTTATGCAACTGTCTGGTTTGTCTTGACTTCAGCATCACTGGTGCCTTCCACAACTCTGCCTGTGTCTGCAGGTAGACCTTCAATTTCCAGTGAGGCATGGCAGTACTTGTGCTTTAACTGGGAATGTAGGGTGCAGTGTGCTGGACATGAAGCTAACCAACATGTCCTGCAGAACTATGGCTGTGGTGAGGAAGAGTGTAACCCTATTTCAGATGGGGAAACTGAGGCATGGGTCTGCTAACTGGGAAAAAGGCTCCACAGAGATGTAGTCTTCTTAGAATCATAGAATACTAGGTTGGGAGGGACCTCAGGGATCCTCTGGTCCAACCTTTTTTGTTAGAGCGTGACCCAGACTAGATGTCCAGCTGGATCTTAACAGTATCCAACACTGGGGAATCCACCACTGCCCTGGGGCGATTATTCCAGTGGCTGATTGTTTTTCATTGTGAAAAATTTTCTCAATTGGGATCTCCCCTGGGGTAACTTGTCCCCATCACTGGTCATCTTTTCCATGTGATTCCTTGTAGGAAGGGAGTCTCCATCATCTTTGTAGCCACCCTTTAAATACTCGAACATGATGGTAAGGTCTCACTTCAGCCTTCTTTTCTCTAGGCTGAACAAAGCCAGTTCTCTCAGCCTTTCCTCACATAGCTGCCCAGTCTTTGGCCCATCTTTGTGGCTCCTCTTTGGACCCTCTATGGCCTGTCCACACCTTTTTTTTTATAGCAGATGTTGTGTTGTGATGATCTTTGTAATGCTGCTGTGCTAAAACACGCTGGATCTGAGTGGTGGGGGTGAGAAAAGGGAGGACATTTAAGAGATTTCTATTTTTGTGAGTAATGTTTTGGAACCTCTGTGAGTGCTGAGTGAGGAAAGGCTAATGAGACAGCCTTTGTTCAAGGTCAGACACATCCACATGCAGTGTCAGCATCTCCACTATTTGCAATGACTTGGTAGCAGTGAGACCTCCACAAAGCATAACTTTCAGGAGAGGTATGGGGAAGAGCTAGAAGAATATGAGGGCTTAGGGATTAAAATCAGGGTTGTTGAATTGGATCCATACCATAGTAAACCATCACTATGTTGCTTTGTGCGTCTCCTTTTTCTGCAGCCGGGGGTGGCTGGGTGCTCTGGGGCAGGCAGGAAGATGCTCTATGAATTAGTAGCAACACCACCCTTGAGTACATGAGTGCATCCTGCTGACTTCTTGTTTGTGTTAGTTACAGGACTCTCATCAGGCCCACGTATAAAATGTCCTACCGAACTGTGACCACGCTGGAGTGGAGGTGCTGCCCTGGCTTCACGGGGAGCAACTGTGAAGAGGGTGAGTTATCCAGCAACGTCTGTCGCTGCTTCTGGTAGTTTTCTTTGCGCTGCAATATCTTGGTGCTAATCACACAACTCAGGCAAATCTCTAACTAGGAAGCTGTCTCGTTACAGCCACAAAGAATGATGGCTGCAGACAGTAGCTCGCTTCAGGCTGCTGAGAAAATAATAGCTTCCCAGAAGCTCAAGAAAAGCCTTAAGTAGCAAAGCTGCTCTAAGTTACAACCTGCAGAAGACAGCTTTGCATTTTAGCATGCTGCTAGAAGTGAGCTTGGGGAAGAGAAGCTTCTGTGAGCACCTTGATTTCTTACCTATTGCTGCAGGGGATGCTAAGGATGGACAGTGGGGACTGTTACTTCCAAATAGCTGCAGCTCAGCCTGGCTGAGGATCTGACCAGGGACCAGAGAAGCTGATGTGTGCAGCCTGTTCATGCCTGTAGGTTTGGACAGGTGAGAATAATTACAGCTTAGTGGTGCTGCTGGTGTAAAGGAGAGAATCCAGCTCTCTCCTGCAGTGCCAGATCTGTCTCTGCAGATTTCAGGGCAAATAAAAAGCCAACATAAGCTTGTTTGAGAAAGTCAGCAGCAGTCTCACAGGAGCAGCTCTGTGCAACGAGGTGACAATTTTATGCAGTCAGTTTTCAAGGTGGAACTGTTCTTTTGGGCTTGGATACAGTGTGTGGAGTATGAGCAGAAAGCCAGTAGCCAGCCCTCACTTTCATGTGTGAGATTATTCTTACCTTTTTTCCTCCCTAAAACATCTGGTGCTACCAACAGCCCTGTGTTCTTGAAAGAAGGAGGGAAAAAATTACCTCTTTCTAGTACAGAAGGGTTGTGCCCCTTAATTTCTAGGAGTGGTGTTAGCACCAGTGCTGTACACAGTGCCTCAAACTGTCCAAAGGCATCAGTTTTAAACCTGGAGGATTTACTTGCTCCTTATGTTAATTCTTAATGTTCGTGTCACTTGGAATTGTGAGGAAGAAGGGCTGAAAAGAGTTTCTTAGGGCTTTTTGGCAATCTGTTATAAAGCCTTTTGTACTCTTTCGTTTTTTGCACTCTCATCTACTGCAAATCTGGTTCCTCTGAGAGGGTGGGATGCTTACATCTGTGTGGGTCCTTCCTGGAAACAGCAGACAAAAGAAAACAGACAAGTAAACTGAAACAAAACCAAACCAGTGCAATTCTTGAGCCACAGCAACTCAACAGGATAGAACCTCAAAATACTTTCATCTTTTTTTTGCTGTTAGTTAGCTTTCTCCTCACTGTTTCATGTCACTCAGATGTTCAGCTGGTGCTTTTGAAGCTGATGTGAGGTAGGTGTGATTGAAGGCAGATTGTACGCGAGCTATTTTTAACTTGCCTTTTTGCTCTATTGCAAATACTCCGATTCTCTGATGGTCACTATTGCTCTCTATGTGTCAGCAGAATGGCAACTACAGTGGCTCTTGAGCTTTCACATCAGTATGCCTCCTGTTTTCAGAAACTGAAGGCAAATGTTTCCATTTGCTGGGAGTTCTGGAATAACAAGGCTGCATTTCCATGAATAGGACAGGCTAAGCCAGGAGATAGAATGGATTGCTCAGGCACACGAGCAGTTTTGTGTGGCTGCAGAATCTCTTCAGACTGATGGCGGGTTTGTTTTGCATCTTGAGGCTTGAGAGATCCTATTTGTTGATTCAGTCTTTAATCCCTAGTGAGCAGGATTGATACTTGCTCCTTTTCTGTGGTGTTCTGGAGCACTGTCCATTGTAGCTTATGTGGAGAAGGGGTTATTTTGTACTACCTGTCCTTATATGAGGCCTTCTTTGCCCTTTCTAGATTTATTTCTATTAGCATTTCATGAGGGAAGATGGTGAGAGGGTGAACCAGGGAAACCAAGTCAAAGAGCTTAAGTCATTCAAAGGCTGCAATGCAGCTGTTTACTCCATACAGGCTTCCTTGTTAGCTCCCAGAGGCAGGCCAGCTTTTCTTTTGCAAAGGAAACAGTTCACCCTGGATGTGAGCCCCAAAGTATGACATACTGCTGGTGAGACTGGCTTGCTGTAACACACCTTCAATGAGAAACCTCCCCTTCCACAGTGATGCACTGAGCTCTGGTAGAGCAAACTTTGAATGCAGTTCCATTATTCTGGAGTGTCTTGACCTTTAGCTAATAAGTTTAGCTTGAGAAAGTAACCACTTAACTGTCACCAGCTGGCAGACACCTACATTAGTGCTGAAGGCTGCACATTGTTTAGATTTAAATTATCTTGGGAATTTAACTCTTGCATTGTAGCTGATAAAGAGCAACATCATCCGGAGGAAGCCCAGCTGGAGAAGTGGGTGAAGAGTTTGCTATGCAGTGGGCTATTAATTTACTGAGGTGGGGATGGCTGCTTCCAATCTGTTTCTTTAAGTTGGCACTGCTTGGAGCTCTCCCTTCAGTGCTTTCCCCTCACCCAAAGGTATGTCAGCATTTGAAAGGACTCCAGTTCCTTTACTAGTTTTGTGGAAGTGTGACCAGCTGTGGTTGAGCAGACAGCTAAAACTCGCCAGTTGTACCAGTGCTTCCCAAAGGGTTTCTTGCAGCTTTCTTGGATGGAGAAAGAGACTTGATGCAACAAATCTGGTGAATTTAACTGTCAGGAGATGCTAATTTTTATTTTCCAGTTTCAGGGGCTTTTGTTTTGTTTAAAGTGGAGCCCAAGCCTAGGACAGGAAATGAATCCACTGAACCACCCAGTCTGCTGACTGCTGATATAAAGAACATATGGATGAGGGCAGTGCAGAGGTGAAGTGGTTTAGCTATTGCAATCATGCATCAAGCTGATTGATTTGAATCCAAGATGATGCTGACATTTCAACTCAGCCTTTTTTCTCTGTGGCTGAAAGTTCAAAGGCAAATGCAGTCTTTTGGGAGAGGAAAAGTGTCCCTTGCAAGTTCAGGGGCTCAACATTGCCCTAGAGCTCTCCAGCTAGGCAAGGTCTTTACAAATCTAACATAGACTTCTTTCTTGTTTGTTTGTACTGCTTGAATTTGGGATAGTAGCCAGGATCCTATTTACCCCAGAGGCAGATTGATAGCAGACAGCTTAGTTTTTTGGGCAAGAAGCAGCTCCAAGAGTAACCTCGGCACCTCTAAAGTGATGCCATGGTGATTCCAAGCTTAATAGTTTATTTTGAGAACTTCCTTTTTTTTTCTTCCCCTCCTCACTTCAGTTCTTGAATATTTTCATCTACTTTTAATAACTATTTTTTTGCATCTTGTCATCTTGAGACTTTTCAAACCTCTTGGATTCTCATGTGTTTACAATTTTCAAAGTAGCATAAGAAAATGAAGACTTTATTCTTGGTATGATAGAGCACAAAAACGTTCTCCTGTTTTACTGCTGCTTCACAAAGTTTCTTGCTCTCAGGAGAACAGATGCAGAACTGCACTGCCAGGAAAATCTTAAACTAGCAAATGCAATTGTGGTATAAAATTGGATAAAGCCATGAGAGTGAACATCAAAACTAGAGACCTGAAAGTCTGAAAGCTCATCAGAGTGCTCTAGAGGGGATTCAAAGCAGCATTGATGGGAGCTTGCTTCTTCAGGACTTGGTTTGCTTCCCTGTGAACTGTTAAACGTAGAACTGCCAAAGTGTGTGAAAATACGATGTGTAGATTATGCGCTATCATTTCCCATGGTATCACTGTAGTTCTCTTCACGAGCTGAGCTCATGTGAAGTGGTTTTCCTTTTGTCAAGTACTTCAGCTCCTTCTTGTTTCTCCCTCTTCCTTGTAGCCACTGCTTGAAAGCAGGGGAGTTAAGTCTGTATCACAGACAGCAAGTTCAGAGCTCTTTGCTGCCATTGAGCATTTCTCATCTTGCCCTTAGAAACAGAGAACATGTAAGAGAAGGCAGTGCGAGTCAAAAGAGCCATTGCACTATCTGTTCCTGTTGCTAAATCCAGTACAGTGATGTTTTTGCACGTCAGAGTCCCAGCTCCTGTTGTAGTCAAAACAAGAGCTTCTATTTGAGCAGTGATTTTCTCCCAGAGATGGTTGTCTTGGTGCTCTCTGGTTAACAGGGCAGTTCTACACTGCAGGTGCATGGCAGGCTGAGGTATCTGCCTTTCAAGTTTGAATCTAGCACAGATCCTTGCATGTATATAGTTCTCTACTAGAGACTGGCTCAGCAATTCCTTTAGTGAAATGTGGCTCTGCTGTCATTTTGAAATCTTTGAAACCGAAGTCCAAAGTTTGGTTACACTAAGGATCTAAAAATATCTCCTCATTCTGAAGTTTAACATTTATTAGATACAGTAAGTGGATTATGTGAATACATGTTATAGACCTTTAAATGGAAACCTAAATTTCCTAGTAACTCTCTAGTTACTAAAGGAATTAGTAAGTAGGTAGCAAAATGTGGTAACTAACTCAGTAAACTTACCTTCAAAAATATCTCTTGTAAGAGCATCAAAATACATCGGTCACCTGTGATGGAGTTGCTGATGGGTGGAAGTGGCTTTCTCGGGAATAATGTTTGTGCCCCTTTAGTTACAGGTATTGGATAGTATCTACCCTAATGTTTTCTTCCATAACATATGCCTTCTGCTCCTCCATATGTTCTACTTTCCTCCTGCTCTGGTGTCCTCTTCAATGGAAGGCTGAAGGTCCACCAGAAGTTTCCCAAACTACTCTACAATGTGTCACCCAATTCCTATCTACTCCCATCAGCACGCTGACCATTCAGCAACCTCTGGCTTCAGGCTTAACATGTGTGTCACCCTTGATCACGTTTTCTGAGGAGTTCCTGGAGTGTGTGGTCACTGTTGGAAGAATGTGCAGCCTGCTGAGAGCGCTTTCTGGCATCAGTGCTGTGTGACTACTTAAACAGTTCCGAAATGTTCATCTTCCCTTTCGATATGAGGTCCAAAAAAAATCCCTGTCAGGTTTCCAGAGGCTTTGACACTGCATTCCAGCATCTGAGCAGTTTCATTTTTTGGGCATTTTTAATCTGAACAGGGAGAATTTTATTCAGCACTTAATGTTAAAATATGAGGAGTGTTAAATATCTGCAGATGTTATCTCAACACAATTAGAGAAGCTGTGTGCTGCACTGTTACATTATCCCCAGGTTTTTAGTTCCCATCAAATTAGTGTGGTATATAGAGAATCATTTTCATTTTGATGACCTATTTGTTTGCTTTCCCAAATACCTTGGATGCTTCCTGTTTCTCTTACCTATGTATTTCTTAATTCACAAGTGGCAGTCCCACCTATTTATGCCTTTCCTATTCATTTGCTTTATTTCTAATCAGGAGTGAACATAACCTTGCCCTGGGTAGGACTAACACAGGGCTGGTCTGCAAGGTCTGTGTGTGTCTACTCTGCCTGGATTGTTCTCACCATGCTGACAGGATTCTGCCATTGCTGTCAGAAGAGAGAAGCGTGTGGGACTTCTTTAGTGACTTCTGCTCCTCCATAGGTGCTTGTGTAACTAACTGATGGGACGTTTTCTGGGAAGTGGTGGAGTGCAGCAGCAGAAGGTTAGAGTTGAGAAGGAAGTCCTGAGTGGTTGACTTGAGCTTCTGAACTCCTGCTGCTGTCATAAAGCAAATCTTGCCTTACAAAGAGCAAGGGCAAGGTATAGCTCTTCCATGTCTCTGCCAGTGTTGCTGCTTCCTAATAGGGTTTCATCTTTATCTTAAAATGCTACTGGCTTTATTGTGTCATAGAAGCAGAGTAGGAATCATGATCCTAAAATTGCTGGAAAGACTGAAAATGGTGAATTACATATGATAAATTATATGTGAAATTGGGCAGGGTCTTCACTGCATGTTAGAGATGGCATGGGTTGATTCTACCTGGAAGCTGTGAGTCTCTTGAGCTTCTTCTTATCTTCTTCAGTGACAGAGAAGGTAAGTGCTGATGAGCTGGGCTACATCAGAGGCAGCTGTTGTCAAAAACATTGCCAGTCACGTCTGGAGCTGCCATTAGCAGTGCTGGTTTCATTAAATCATGCTTTGAGTACTTATGACCGTGTAAGAACATAAAGGGTAGTAATAGTGGAGCACTAACAAAGCAGGGAAATTACTAGGAGAGGTCCACAGGAAGAAATTGCTTTCATTAGGGAGTTAAAATATGTTGATCACAGGAGTACATGAGCAGAATTTCCAGGATGCTGCTGGTGAGGAGGTCAGCCAAGGAGACAGAGTGCTCTCTTCTAACTCTGCGGTGAGCCTGTGAAGAGAGTTTGAGTGGGGTGGAAAAGGGAGACCTCTGACTTCAGCAGTTGGCTACTGAAAGGCAAATGCTGCCAGTTCTTATTCATCTGTGGTGTTAGCGTGTTTTTTAGCAGGTTAGAATCATGCGATCATAGAATGGTTACGGTTGGAAAGGACCTTAAGATCATCTAGTTCCAACTCCCTTGCCATGGGCAGGGACACTTCCCACTAAACCATGCAACCCCAGGCTATGTCCAACCCGGCCTTGAACAACACTGCCAGCGATGGAGCATTCACAACTTCCCTGGGCAACCCATTCCAGTGCCTCACCACCCTTACAGTAAAGA